>JACVVK020000346.1:10000-57500 GCA_018292915.2 Batillaria attramentaria | reverse complement strand
TATGAATGCGTATATGTGTATGCAAGTGTGCATATGTATGTGTATGAGTGCATATATGTGTATGTACATGTATGTGTATATGTCTATATGTATGTATGTACGTTCATATCACGTATAGTGCATAATGGGGCGATGGCCGTGGAAAACTTGTATAAGCCGATTTCCACATTTTCACTTACTGTTGGCGTGCATGTTTGCGCGCAGTATGCACGGATGTCCAAGCGCACGTACGTGTGTGTGTGTGTGTGTGTGTGTGTGTGTGTGTGTGTGTGTGTGTGAGAGAGAGAGAGAGAGAGAGATTGCAGCTGCAACGTGTTTTACTCCCCCTCCCTCCCCCCCCCCCCCCGGCAAGGGGTTTTGTACCTATGCCTGGAATAAAGAATGTTCGTTCGTTCGTTCGTACATGGTAGTAATTGAGTTAAAACTAATCATCGGACACTCTCATACTCTGCAAACCACGTGTCTTCACTAAAACCTTTGGAGAAAAGTCTTTCTTTCCTGCAGCACCGACTATTTGGAAATCTCTTCCTTTCTCTCAGCAAGTACTGACTTGGCCTTCCGCTCTGCTTTTGAACGATTCTTTCACTGCACCAACTGGACGTTGAGCATCCTGACCAGATGTGGTCCAGGGTTCGTGTCCCTTCACTGAGAGGCAAGTTCTCCGGCTTACGTCCCGGTCACCTTCGCGGTCGGAAGGGACCCATTCGCCCACTGTACCTGCAGGCACCTGTCTGATTGTAGTGTCGATATGTTGTGTGGTTTGTGAAGGTGTACTGCATTGTTTGTATGTGACTGCATTGTTCCAATGTTTTTCTTTTCTTTTCCTTGTAAAGCGCTGTAAGCTCTCTGTGAGAAGGAGCGGTATATAAGTATCAATTATTATTATTATTTATTATTATTAATTGATGATTCTTCTCCTTCACTGACAGAAAGTGCGTCCCTCGTTCTAACAAAGAATTCCACTCAAAAGCAAGTCAGTTTCGGCCTGGGAGCAACAGGGAACTGACTGTGTCCAAAGAGAGATTCAGTAAGGAGTGTCGAAGTGAGGAGATGGCAAAACTTGGCAATATTGATTCTAAAAAGCAGACCGACACGTCATTATTCATCACCATTGCTCCAGTGCAGAAAGGCTAGCGCGCTCTCTCTCTCTCTCTTACCCCCCCCCCCCCCTTTTTTTTTTTTTTTTTTTAGTAGATAGTCTCTGTAGCATTAGCAACGGCATGTTTGCAAACTGGCGAAATCCTGTCAAAACTTTTACCGTTTCATCATCATCATCATCTCTCTCTCTCTCTCTCTCTCTCTCCTCTCCTCTCTCTCTCTCTCTCTCTCTCTCTCTCTCTCTTGCCCGCTCTCCTGTAGCAACGGCATTTAGAAGTTGATGAATGTTTGGCAATTTTTTCCTTGGAAAGATAAAAAAAACAAAAAAAACAAGAGGATCTCGCGCGACAATAAAATTCACCGACCTCCCCCCCCCCCCCCCCTCTCTCTCTCTCTCTCTCTTGGTCTCCCACGCCACAGACACGTTGACGGTAGGGAGCTGTATCAGCCTGTTTTGACAGGCCTCTACCTCCCTCTGTGGCGTCTGTGCGCCATCTCTCTCTCTCTCTTCCGTATCTCTATGTCTCCCACGCCACAGACACGCGTCGTCTAGTTGACATTGACACTGCGAGCTGTATCAGTTTTGAGAGCCGCTGTTTCACGGGCAAATCCTCCTCTTTTTACGACCCTTACTGATAACCGTCGGCCCACCCATCATCACCTTCCACTCGACCATCTGCCTCGAATACATGATAACCCACAACACAGCTCACTTGTCAACTGTACACCGCTGACATTTCAGTCTGGACTCACGCTGGGGGTAGCCACAGTATACACGCAACAGGCCGGTGTGCGTGTGGTGAGAAAACGCAGTATTTTAATCCTGTTCTTGCCAAGTAAGATGCAGTGACCTGTTCCGCTGGCCAACATTTGAATAGGCATTGTGGGGGTGGGTGTTTGGGGGTTTAACGTCCTTTTCCACCACATAGGGTGATGTCAAAGACAGGGTAACGATGAAAAAGCCAGCACAAATATTTGGCCCCAGCCGGGATCGAACTCACGACCCGAGCATTAGAAGTCCAACGCTCTACCATTCGACCACCCCGGCTCCCCATAAATAGGCAGAGTATCGGAAGACTCGGGAAGTTCTGAAAGTACACTGTCTTGGAAGATTAAACACAAGCAAACTTGAGTTAGAATAACATCTAGACTACCATACGCGCAAAAGAAACGAGCAGGAAGATGCGTTGGAAAGATAATTGGAAGAACGGGGAATCCACATGTGCGGTACTAAATCTAAAATGTGTTAAAGGCACATATTCAAATATTGCTCGGCTTCACAGAAGCTAACTTGTGTCTTGGAACAGATGATATTTTGTGAGTGCGTCCGTGTACGATCGTAATAGTAATGATTAGCAGAGCCCTGAACGCAATACACTGCCGCCTGCAGACTGTGCGAGTCGACGATAAATTGAAATTATCCTACTAAGAGTTTAACAGCGTGGTCGCAACACTAGCTGACACCATGTGCTATCCGGTAGTTTCGATGCCTATACATGTAAGAACAGCAACAACAAAAAAAGAAACAAACAAATCGAAACAAAACACTCGAGAACCAGCTATCAGTGGCCGATCTCTCATCTTAATTAAAATTTAGGGGTTTAGTTGTTGTTGTTGTTGTTGTTGTTGTTGTTCTGGGTTTGTTTGTTTCTTTTGTTGTAGATGTGGTTTTACACAATCATGATTGCTTTTTGTTTTAATCCCACTAGATCTGAAACCGAGGTAAGCAATTTTCAGTGCATTTGTGTGGAGACCACACACACACACATTTTAAAGAAACACACACACACACACACACACACACACACACACACACACACACACACACACACACACACACACACACATTTTAAGAAACACACACTCTATTGCACCTAATATCCGCGGCGCAGACATGAAATGCATGATATAAGGTACATTACCCTCCCCACTTCATAGATCACCAAGTAATTACCGTATCTCACGCACACTGTCTCAAAAAGGCCATGAGCAAAGCAACAATTCACAACCGGACCGCTGAGCAGCTATATTGGAACCCCCCCCCCCTCCCCCCCGACTCTGTCTTTATTTTTGCTTTCCTTGGGTACATGTTGGTTTTTTGTTTTGTTTTGTTTTGGGTTTTTTTTGTTTTTTTGTTTTTTGAGTTGTTGCTGTTTTTGAAATCGCAGTCTACCTCCTTTCCATCACAGTCAGTATAGCAATTTTCAAGGAGAGGTCAGGGCCCGTATGTAAAAGTCGAGGTTAATTTAACCCACGGCTACGGGCCTAACCCAGACTAGGACAAAAGAAGCCCAAAAGCAAAATTAAATGAAAAAGGAAGCGACGAAAGCAAGAACAAAATCCTTCTATAAAGGCTTAGGCACCTTGCTGGAATGGACCCGCTTCCTGATTTAAAACAAAAAAAAACAACAAAAAATTTAACCCTAGAGCTAGTTGAGTTCGAGCTTAGACTAACCCGGTGCTAAAATCCCTAACCTCGACTATTACATACGGGCCCAGTTCCCGTCCACAAAATCACCGTCGACACGTCTGTGCCAACAGGAATCGGAAAGTTTGTTTGGTTGTTTGTTTTGCTTTGTTTTAGGTACATGTAGATAATTAACAATTTGAAAACCTGTAACCAACTTAGTTCGTTACATGTACACTGGGATGGGGCGTAAACAGCATGACATTTATTCAAACATCTCTTGACATTTAAATAAACAGCAGCAACAACAACAACAACAACAACAACAACAACAAAAAACACCAAGCAAAAATGATAATAATCGAAAACATTTCTCCAGTATATGAACAAAAATAACACCCTTCTCTCTCTCTCTCTCTCTCAAAAAGTCACCTACCTCAAAAATTCCTCCAGCTGCAAAACTGATGACACCACACCTGACAAAAATGCACAGGCACAAAATCTCAGTCGCCGCCCGGCGTGTCCGAGTTTCTGAAGCGTTCGCTGTACGCGTAACACATTTTGCACGTGCTGCGCTGATTCGTGCCTGCGGACGGCGTATGAGGCGTGAATATATCAAGGCTGGGATGAGCAGAGCGGCCGAGATCGAAGTCGCCAGCCTGTCTCACCGCACTATCCACGCTCGCGGAGTGGACATGCGCGTGTGGTGGTTGTCTGGGACTGTACGCACACACAGGCGCATGCAGCGTGTGCTCCGCCATAGGACGTAGTTCGGGCAACCCTATTTTAAGTTTTCCTTAACCATATCGAGTCAAATCCATGTGCAGACTCGTTTACGGTGCCTGTCTCACCTTCGTGTACACACGCACGCACATACATCAAGTGTGCACGCTAAAAATCCCACGTTCGTCTTTCGAAGAAGAGTAGGTTTTGGCCGGTGTCGTGGAAAACAGAAATACTGTCGCACGCACCAGAGGGAATAGCAGGGTGGAGGTCTGCACATAAAGTAGCGCTTAGCGGCAGCAGGCTTTCACTGCTTCGTCCTCCAGCCCTGCAGCGCTGTGAGCATTTCAGCAGAGATGGATATGTGCGCCGAGGAGAAGTCTACCATACCATACCATACCATACCATAAATGATAATCCACTAGGGCAAGGGCTTGCGACAGTACAACGTTTTGGTTCCCACGTCTTTCTCTTGGTCGCTCATCATAACACAAACATAAACATAAATTAGGTGTAAACATTAGGATTTTTTGTGGTTTAAGAGAGCTGCTATGCAAATCACTCACACAGTCATGCATCCTGCAACTTGCTTCAATTACAGTCACATGCACATACATATTAATCATAACAAAACGTCATGCTAATGTCGAAAAATTGACGGCTTACCGTGTGCATATTTTTATTTTTTTTTCAAATGCATCGTTATATGCGACGTATGTTGTACATACATTCAGACTAGCACCATCTGCAAATATCCGAGCAGATGAGTACCGCGTTCGTGCACCCCTGCCCAAGGACTCTTGTTAGTGAGTGTCCTTTGGGAGTGTACAAAACACGAAAATCAGTTTCAACAATTTTATCTTGGCACGCACCACCCCTCGCATCGCCATAGTTAAGTTTGTTTGTTTGTTTGTTTGTTTTTACAGACATACATACTTACATACATACATGTACGTACAGACATATAGACATATAGACATAAACATACTTGCTTACATGCTGAACATGCATACCACATGCTGGAACACATTACAACTGTAATCGCCAGGCATACATGCAGGAAAACAAAACGTTTTCGCGTAAATTCTTCTCGTGGAGCGTTAGTCAGCGTCAACTGTCTCATTTTCTTATCTAAATATTCGCTCAGCGACCACAGAATATTAAACGTTTTGATTTTTTTCATAAGGAGTAAACCCTGACCCTGACCCTTACGCTACGAATAATAATAATAATAATAATCGCCGCTTACTGAGCCAAACACGCAAGCCCACGTGAATCATACGCATTCTCTAACACACCGGTCATGAACTCATTACGATCACGTGATGTTAAGGGTCAGCTCAACTGTTTAGGTTTTCATAATATAGAATTTGCATTCACGTTTGCATTTACGTCTGAATTTTGTGGACTGAACATTTCCAGAGCGTGTGCCTGTGCACAGTTCCTCCTTTGGCAATACTGCAGCAGGCACTGGGGGTAATTCCCCACGAGGTTATCACGTCAGGCGCCCGCTCTACTTTCCCACACAAGTGCAAGTCTTTGTATCGAAACTGTTACCCAGCGAAGAAGGGTGAGTGAGAGTTGGACTCTTCTGCTCTGGGCACGACTGAGGCTGGACGCCATTTGACGGACTCTGTACCTATAAAATGTGTGTGTGTGTGTGTGTGTGTGTGTGTGTGTGTGTGTGTGTGTGTGTGTGTGTGTGTGTGTGTGTGTGTGTGTGTGTCGTTGTGCCCTGACCTTAAGGCTTTGTACATTGTTGTATATACATGTATATATAGATTTCTTCCTATTCACTTTTTAAGCGGTTAGAACTGTTATTAACTGATGGGGTATAGCGCTATATAAGTACTCTTTTTCTTCTTCTTATTATTATTAAGAACTGAACTGCAAAGCAGCAGACAAAGATACGAGTTTGTTGGGTTTCCGCATGCACCAGACTCAACGGACGACACCGAGGAGATGGAATGGAGCTCGTATGGACTTTTACGGGCGCAGAGATGCCATCTTGATTTGAAATTGAATTGAAATGAAATGAAAAGCAGACGGTGTACAGACAAAATCCGAGTTTGTGGCTTTTGCTGCACGTGCTTGTCTCAAAGACGACGATGGCGAGATGAGATCCCCCCCTCCCCCCCGTTTTATACTTTATTGTCCCTTTCGGGACATTCGGGCTGCTTCCCCTGGGAAAAGCGCGTCGCCGCGGTGCAGCCGGCCCCACCCAATACCTAACCCGCAGAGAAACCCCCAATAAGCAGCCCGGTAGCCAGAAAAAAAAATGGTTTTACATTTCACAAGCTCGACCTGGGCTCGAACCCACGCTTCATCGTCGTGACAGCGGTGACGGCGTTGCAGTACTGTAGTTCAACGGCTGAGTCCGACGTGCTACGTATTAGACCACCGCTCACCCGAAGATGGAGCGCGTATGGGCTGTACCACCGGAACGCGGAGATGCCATGTTGAACTAAACTAAACGGAAAAGCAGAAGATGTAGACACACGCAAAAAAAAAAAAAAAAAAAAAAATCCAACTTTGTGGGTGCCGCTGCACGCACCTGTCTGTACATCACATCAGCATCCAAATACATCAACTGTAAACACGCAGCATAGGGACAGAAGACCCTCTCAGACGCGGGGCTGAAGCTTATCAGGTTAGTTGAAAACTTTGCCGGAACTTTGCAGCCTCCATCTGAAGGCAAGGACACGTCTGCAATTTCGGACAGATCCTCCAGGCTACTTAATTTCCAGCCGACAACTAATCAGTGTGTGTGTGTGTGTGTGTGGTGTGTGTGTGCGTGTGCGTGTGTGCATGTGCAGCGTGTGTGTGTGTGTGTGTCAGTGTGTGTGTGTGTGTGCGCGCCAGTGTGTGTGTGTGTGTGTGTGTGTGTGTGTGTGTGTAGCGCGTGTGTGTGTGCATGTGCAGTGTGTGTGCGCGCGCGCGCGCCAGTGTGTGTGTGCGCCAGTGTGTCAGTGTGTGTGTGTGTGTGTGTGTGTGTGTGTGTGTGTGTGTGTGTGTGTGTGTGTGTGTGTGTGTTCGACTGCATTCGCAGTTACGCGTATTCCCGAGAACTGGAGAATCGGTAACCACGATGCTGCAGTGCACACTGCCAGTGCTGACAGCGTTTGATTGACAGCTGTCTCAGTGTCTGTACAAAGTCGGTCATGTTGATCATGTTTACTAGTCCTGCGACTTTCTCGAGTATGACCTTACGTCTATTAGTCTGGCGTAGTAAGGAGAGGTTTAATTTTTCCCCCATAAATATCTCTCTCTGAGAGACGTATGACATTTTTTTTTTTTTCAAACAGAAAGACTCTTAGACTCAGTCACCTTTCTTTTGCATATATATCTATCTCAAGAAGTGATCGCCGAAGAAAATATTACTACGCGTACTGCTACTCCTAGTGTTAGTAAAGCGCATTCATGTTTGATATAATTATGATAAAGTTATTGGGCAGTCGGTGGTCTAGTGGTTAAGAGACTTGTCACCAATACGAGAGGTGAGGGGTTCGAGTCCCACTGGGGGCGAAAAATGTTTCCTTCTCGTATGTGGCACCGTTAATTCGGGCCGACCGTCGGGGGTTCTCTCCGGGTACTCCGGCTTCCTCCCCCTCTGCTTTGGAAATGTTCAGCCCACCAAATTTGAAAAAAATAAATGCAATTCTTAATTCCGAAATTCAAATAGCTGAGCTGACCCTTCGCACCACGTGATTGTAATGTGTTTATGTCCAGTGTGTGAGAGAATGCGTGTGATTCACGTGAGCGTGCGTGTTGGGTTCAGTTCGCGGCGCTTTGAGCCGATTCATGAAATTGGGTAAAGCGCCTATATAATACTCATTATTATTATTATTATTATTATCATATTATTATTAGTATTATTTTTAAAGCGCGTATTCATAATTACTGCAGTATATGCTCTAAGCGCTAAATAAATAAATAAATGCACATATATATAATATATTAGGGCATATTGTCTCGACTGTAGTACCTACCATGGGATGTAAAAATCCTTGCAACAACCTTCTTCGAAATCTATGGTTTTATATCGCCACTCCATTAAACAAAGCAACTCCGGCAGTGTTGGAGAAAAACAGCTTTCCTCTGGGTGTACGTTTTGCATTCGTTTGATTAATGCAGCCCTTTTTAAGCCAGTTTTTTTTTTTTTTCTTTTTTTCCAGTTTTTCGAGCGCAGGCTGGACCCAAAAGGGTCAATCATCACCTTTTTGTTTCTGTGTTTGTTTGTGTTTTCCCTTGCCTGCTTTCTGCACGTGATTTCACTGCACGTGTGCAGGTGTTCAACAAACATCGCGACTGAATTATACATCAAGTCGAGGCTTGACGTACGAACGTGATAGGCACCCATTGTACCAGACGGTGTACGTAAAATTCGTGGAATTTGCATCAACAGCCGAAAACACCGAGACAAACGCCTTCTTATGGAACATTCGAAAACATTGAGACAGTTGTGTATGGTCGTTTGGTGAAAGGGCCTAATTGTCTGTCCAATCCGTGATGGCGCACGTGACTTTGGTGGCGCAAAGGTTAGTGCTTAGATAACTCCTTCTTGAATGACTCAAGTCATTCGAAATGTGATTAAAACAAACAACCACCATTTATTTTATCCTTATCTTATATTTATTTTTTTAGACTTATTTTTTTCTATTTTTATTTTATTTATTTATTTATTTATTTATTTTATTTATTTTTTATTTTTTATTTTTTTTGGGGGGGGGGGGGTGTCATTTTCAAGTTTGATGTTTCAGATAGGTGTGTGTGTGTGTGTGTGTGTGTGTGTGTGTGTGTGTGTGTGTGTGTGTTCATTATTATTATTAAGATGCTGTCACAAGACGTCGCTATTACGGTCTGACATGTACTGAAGACATCTATATCTGTATTCAAAGGCAGATACAGATAACCCCCATCGTTCCAGGCCACGTTGTTTTTATGAACGTTGTTTGTCGTTGTTGTTGTTACTTGTCAGGTGATGGGGGACCATATTCCATGAGATTTTTTTTTCTCCAACCATTATGACAAAATGAGATCTTGTGATACTGTATATGATTCATGGGTGTGGCGGCAATCTTGTTTTGTACCTACAGTTTATTATACAACGTTTTTATTGTTTATTTACTCCGTTGTTTACAAACAAACACACACAATTTTTGGTGGAAACATAGTCAAAACCTTTATTAACAAAGTCATAAAATTTCAAAGACGGGAGATAAAAATTGATTGAGACACATTAATTAAAGTGAAAGCATGGGTGCACCTGCACCCACCCCGTACGGCGATGGCTTAACCTTCGCCGTACGCCGTGGGTAAAAAAATACCCACACCTTCATTCAAAGTTACACAACTCTGTCAATTTTCAATGCACATCCACGAAATTTCATGACTTTGTCCATAATGTATGCGGCTATTTGCCCAGCGAAAATTGTGTTGATTTGTTGGTAAACAAGATAGTTATTCAAAAACAAACAACGTTGTATTAAAGGCGTTTTGCTTGCACCACACGGCACATTTGAAACAAATCACGTTACCGCACACGAAGCCCAAAGAAGTTAAGTTCTGTAGACAATACGAATGATTGCCCGCCACCACCAAGGAACACACCTTCAAGTGACTTCTGCAAATGGGTTAGGTACACCGCTATTTCCCTGTAGATGCTGACGAGAAGAAAAAGAAAATGGAGAAGAGCCCTGGCCTGTCTGGAAGCCTTACGTATATATACAACCCACAGAGCTTCTATCCGTCATTATCAGTAGCGCAAGTCTGTAGCTCTATGGTTCGCGCTTTTTGGTTCCTCAGGGTGTAATAATTATCGTGTGGGGGGGGGGGGGGGGGGTAGAGAGATCACAGAGCTGCAGTGTCAGCCGAGAGAAGCGCTGAGGAATGAGGACATCAAGCTCTGTGTGCACACCAATCTGTCTTCAGGGACTTCTCAATTACCGGGAGAGTTTATAATGCAGTTGGTGGCAAATGTGGCTTGAGGGACACGACAAAGGAAAAAAGCCGTAGATCTGTCAGTTGCAAACTTGCGGACAGTGTAAGGGCAGTGAGGTCAGAGGCAACTTGCAGTAAGGTTTCAGCAACAGTGCAATAACAGTGAAAGGCGTCGTGGGTAAAAAGTTGCACACACATTGCTTTAGATGAACGTATCTCGGTCAATATTTATGTCACACCTTTGTCATGACTTTGTAAATAAATGGTTTGACTATGTTCATGCCAAAAATTGTGTTGTTTAACTTGTAATTAGCAGAGTAATTAAAGAATAAGTTGTGAATTGCCTATATAAAAACCATGGGTAATTTGTTTCCCACGATGTAGGACTAGGAATAAGCTGCAATCTGCCTATATAAAAAACATTGGTGATTTGTTTCCCACGACGTGGGACTAGGAATAAGTCGAAAATTACCTATTTAAAAACCATGGGTAAGTTGTTTCACACGATGTAGGACTAAGAAGTTTTTTAGCGACGTAGCCGGAAGGTAATCATTAGTATAACCACAGGCCGGGTTGTAGTCAAAATGGTGGTGCGTGTTTCCCGTGCTACTAGTACTGCAGTAGAGTGTTCCAAGACGCGCAAAACTACTGTCTATAGATGTAAGTAAAAGTAAACCTCATGGTAAAGAAATACCACTCCGCAGCGGCGTGGATGTTGGATGGATAGGGATTTAAATTTGAGCGCCGCAAAACTACTATCGCCTTACCCGGCAGCCAGAAAGGGAAAAGGCTGAAGCAACCACTACACACTCTATCCATATCAGTAATGTGCCAAATGGGGACGACCCTAAATAGGAATCTCTAGCGCCAGCTGATGCTTGACATAACTCCGTTTGAGGCAGAAGCCAAAATGTATTTGGCCCACATGGTGAAATGTCATCAAGGGCTCCAGGCAGCTGGTGCCAGATGTATGACGGTGGCGACAGTGCAGAAAGGGTAAACGGCTGCAAACGCTGATTCGGCCTCATCAGTGTCCGGTCCTTTGTCAAGTTACGAACCTGGGAGTGAGTGAGTAAGTTTTTCGGGCTTAAAGCCGCGCAATCCACAAAGACTAATTCGCGGCTGAGTGTGCCTGCACTACATGAAAAAAAACAAAAATGTAACGTTGGACAAAGGATGCAAACTGGTCTACGGGTCTGTATGAACCCAGAACATGCTAATTTCTCGAACTCCCGGTTACAAAAAAGCGTAGAAAACAAATAGCAATTACAACTAGGCAAAACAAAGATAAATACTAAGCGCATATACAGCAAATATTGCAACTTATAGGCGCAGTAAACCAGTTCGCAGCATATGCCCAGCATTACCTATTCCTTGCTACTGGTAGTGCAGACGTGATTGGGGGGCTTAAAAAGAAGAAATATAGATGAAAGGGGATGTTCAACGAGGATTGCAAACAACAAACAACATAACAGTCATTTTACTAAACTTTCGGCTTAAACAAAAGTTCACGAAATTCGAATGTCACTATCTTCATAGAGAAAACTGTCTCTCTAGCGATGACATCACCAGTTTAATCGATTCGAGTTCTCTGGCCCTTTATTTTCAGTCACTAGAATCTAAATCGCTTCAAGTGGATCGCTATGATTTCAGCGACTAACATGGTCACTCGCATGACTGCATCATCCGCAAACCGGCAACAGACAAACTAAGCTAACTGAACACAATACTAAATCAACCGGTTTCCTTTCACTTGAAGTTGAAAATCTGTCAGCGGACGACTTACGAACTTGAAGCCAGAACCCTTCGGATCTGCAATGCCTAACTATAGTACTTGGAATCAAACATTCCAGGCGAACGGCTGACGGTTTAGACAAATTAAAGTAGCTGTACATTGAATGAAACTAAGTGTCTGGGGACGGCCACTTCAAGTTATGAAACCAGTCATAATTATACCCTTCGGATCTGCCATGTCTAGCGCAGGACGTCATACGTAGAAAGATTGGCAGGTAATGGAAAAAAGACGGCAATTGGAATGGATAACAGCCGCGACGATTGTTAACTGACCAACTTTTGCCGAAGACCATGGTATCAGTCTTGGCTTTCGGTTATTGGGGGTCACTCCCTGTTAGTTTGTCGAGACGTATGACCACTAGTATAGTCGCATTATCAGCAAACGACGAACGATTATAAGACAAATTAAACTAACTGGACATAGTAATCAGCCCCCGCTACCTCGACTGGAAGCTGGAAGAGGCGCGGGGTGGATGGGTGTCTGAGAGTTTAACGTCCTTTTTCACGACATATGGGTGATATCAAAGACAGGGAACGAGAAAAGGCCAGCACAAACATTTGGCCTCAGCCGGGATTCGAACTCACGACCCGAGCATTGAAAGTCCAACGCTCTACCATTCGGCTATCCCGGCACCCCAGGCGATATACAAAACCAAATAAGATTGTCTGGGACGACTTACGAAGCCAATGATAATTATATCCGACTTCGGACCTGCCGTGACTGTGTAGTACAGGGCGTCATGCGTAACAAGATTCCCGGGTGAAGGACATGCTGACTTCTAAAAAATGACGACAGCTGGAATGGATAACAGCCACGACGATTGTTAACCAACTTTTGATTCTTATGGGTCACTTCCTGTTTACTAAGTATATCAAGGTCACACGCGCCATGTACTCTCAGCGCTTGATCGCCGTTATTATCGCATTATCAGCAAACGACAAACGTTTATACGACACATTAAACTGACAATAAACAGTAATCAGTCACCGTTACTCTCAGTGCTTGATCGCCGTTATTATCGCATTATCAGCAAACGACAAACGTTTATACGACAAATTAAACTGACAATAAACAGTAATCAGCCACCGTTACGTGGACTTAATGCTGTAAAAGGCTATACAAGATCAGATAAGGTTGTCTGGGGACGACTTATGAAGCCAATAGTTGGATTTTCCTTGCCTTATACTGGGCATCACAGGGTAACCAGCTGAAAATCACACCAGCTGGACTGATTACTTGCCGCGCTGTCCGTTAACCGACTTTGATTCAGTTCACAGGATTATGTACAAGGTGATTTAGCTTCGCGCGGCCACCGCCGCTCATTTTGGGGGTTATCCCTCAGTTAGCAACCGGTGAGATTATGGCGTGCGAACTGCGGCAATTACAGCAGTGGACAATAGACGTCATAGACATATTAAACTCTCCACCATAAAAATTTTTTAAAGAGTAGGGCAAGTCAAGAGCACTATTGGGTTTAAATGACAGATATTGAGGTCCTAAGCTGTTAGACAGCAAAAGTTTTCGTGAACAAAGTACCATTTACTCAAAAATGCGCCAAAAACACCCTCTGCTTTCGGTTCCTGGGCTGTGCCATGTTGCCGCGCTCTTTCGCGAATGAGACGGGAAAGGTGCTGACGGTGACGTCACTCCACCACCACTGTCGACAGTGCCCGCTTTGAGCGAGTTGTTCCAGAGTATTATTTTGTGTTCGAGATGCCACAGTGCAAAGCGTTTGGTTGTTTCAGCAAACAGGGTATGTGTAAGAATGCAGATGGAAGCCACAAAAGCTTTTTTGAATTTCCGAATCTAAACAAACCAAAGGAAAAACGGAGGTTGCGTGCGAAATGGTTGGAGACCTTAAAGAACGTTCGCTTGCCCCGCCGAGTGCAGGAATACGCCTGGAACAATCGAGACCTCGTTTGTGGAGATCATTTTACCCCGGATTGTTTCACGGGCGCTTTGCGAACGATGTCTGCTGCCTCACTTGTCAAACACGCATCTCCCACAATTGCACTCGTTCTCATCAGTCGGCTCTTCCCCGTCGCCCCCCACTGTTTTCTGCCTGACCCCTTGCTGAGCTCTTCCTCAGAATATTCTGGCTCGAAATTATAGGGAACTATCCCCAAATCCATTCTAGCTTTCAGGAAATAAGCAAAGTGTGTATACGAGCCAGAAATAGCACGCCTAAAACGTGTAGCAGGCACACCTGCACACACAGTGTCAGAATCTTGCCTGCTGCTGAGTGGTGGAGTGACGTCACTGGTAGGATCAACATTGCAGCCTCCATGGCATCGCATTTCGGCTGCCGTTTGGTGTGATACATGCTGAATGGTGTATTCGTGTTCAAATCTTTTGGGCTGCAGCCGTCTAGGACATCACTATCTATCCCCTAAACCCAACATTGCACTTGACTCGCCGTGCCCTTTAATGTATTACGTGATGAGGCGGTTGAGCATCCGAAGGTCCCGCATCTGCGCTTTCGGCTATGGACGCGATGTGTTGGGGGTTCCTCCAGAGGACCGCTGCATACGTGAGGCCCGGGCAGCTCAGCTGGCGTCCCCATCTGAAGGAGTGATCGCCGAAGAAGAAGAATAGACAGATTAAACAAACCGTAAGGAAGAATCAGCCGCCGCTGCCTTTAACCTGAAGCTGAAAATCAGTACGACTTCGGATTTGTGCTGCTGCGCACGAGTAACATTCCTCGTAACAGGATTCATAGTTGAAGGACGTGTTGAAGCTGAAAGTAGCGTTACATCCTAATCAGACTGTCTGGAGACGACTTAGGAAGACAATTACTCTCTGGATATGCCCTCAGGGATGTCGTTTGGGGTCGGATCTCGGCTAAAAGCCGAATTTGTTTTGAAAAAGCCGATAATCTGTCATGTCGGCTGGCCGAGCCGAAGTTTTCACGAGTGAATCGGCTCGATTATGTCCGTTTCTGCGAGATTCCTGTGCTGGCTGGACTAATTTCCAAGGGACAGTCACACTCACAGTCCCACTTTTTCTTGGATTTGTGTTGAATGTTTGGTAGACAGCATTCTAAAATTCAGGGAAATAAAGTTTCTGTTCAATTTTCTTATTTTACTCCAAGTTTAGTTAGTTAGTTTAGTCCTCTTTATTCCTGGGGAACATAGGGCTGCAACCACACTCCGCCAGCGCACTCGGTTTCTGGGACGCCCTCTTTAGTTCGGCCCACGTCGTTCCGGCGGCCTTGGCTTCAGCGTCCGTACTCCTCCGCCAGAGTCTGCTTCGGTCGGCCCACTTTGCGCTTTCCCTGGGGGTTCCAATCAAGGGACTGCCTGGTGACATTTGATGTTGGCTTTCGCAAAGTGTGTCCGATCCATCCCCATTTCCTTTTCTTGATCTCCTGCTCGATGGGGACCTGTCTTGTTCGCTCCCAGAGGTCTTGGTTGGTGATCACCAGTGGGTATCTGATGTTGAGAATGTTGCGGAGGCATCTGTTGATGAAGGTTTGCAGCCTGTGGGAGCCTGTCTTGGTGGTGCGCCATGTCTCCGAGCCATAGAGTAGGACCGACTTCACATTTGAGTTGAAGATCGGATCTTGTTTCGCAGGGATAGGGCTGTGGATCTCCAGATGGGGCGCAGAGTGCGAAAGGCATGTCTGGCTTTGTTGGTGCGGCTCTTGATGTCTTCGTCCGTTCCTCCATCCTTGCTGACAACGCTGCCGAGGTAGATGAACTTGTCCACCTCTTTGATGTCTTCCTGGTGCAGCTGGATGGGGTCGTGCTGTTTTGTGGTTGACTCTCATGACTTCGGTCTTGCTGATGTTGATCTTGAGGCCGGTCTTCTCAGCTTCTTCGGCGACTCTGTTCAGCTTCTCCTGCGCATCTTGTTGCTTGTGGGAGAGGAGGGCGATGTCGTCCGCGAAATCCAGGTCCTCGAGCTGTTTGCTGAAGGTCCACTGGATCCCTGTCCTCTTACCGTCGGTGGCTTGCCTCATGACCCAGTCGACCACCATCAGGAAGATTGTGGGTGAGAGGATGCAGCCTTGACGAACGCCGGTCCGTACTGTGAATGGTTCTGTCAGTTTCCCGTCGTGGATTACCTGGCAGGTGGCATCTTCGTACAGCTGTCGGATGATGTTGACAAACTTTGGTGGGAAACCGTAGTGAGACAAATCAGCTTCCAGATGACCTCCTGTCAACACTGTCGAACGCCTTCTGGAAGTCAACGAATGTGCTGTACAGGGGGGTCTGCCACTCCAGGGACTGCTCGATGATGATCCTCATCGTGGCTATGTGATCAGTGCAGGATCGGTCGTTGCGGAATCCTGCCTGTTCCTCCCGGAGTGTCTTGTCCAGCGCGGTCTTCAGCCTCTCCAGGATGATCCTGGTGAGAACCTTCCCTGGTATGGACAGGAGCATGATGCCTCGCCAGTTGCTACAGGATGAGAGGTCCCCTTTCTTTGGCAGCTTTACCAGGTGTCCCTTCTTCAGTCTTGTGGCACGCTCTCGCTCTCCCAGATCTTCCTCAGGAGCGGGTGCAGCATGTCGGTGGAGGTCTGGATGTCGGCCTTGAGGGCTTCTGGTGGTATGCCGTCGGGGCCTGCTGCTTTGCCAGACTTGAGGGACTTGATGGCTTTGATGATCTCGGTCTTGGTAGGGGGGTTGGTGCTGATGTCGAGTAGCTGGGCTGCCGGTGGTATGTCTGGTGGGACTGGTGGTGGAGGCCTGTTGAGCGTTTCCTTAAAGTGTTCAGCCCACCTTGTCCTTTGGTCTTCCTCTTTGGTGCTGATTTGTCCGTTCTTGTCTTTGACTGGTCTGGTGGGGTTGTTATTTTTCCCAGAGAGTGTCCTTGTTATTTCGTAGAGCCGTTTCATGTTCCGTTGTCCTGCTGCTGTTTCTGCTTCTTCTGTGAGGTCGTTGATGAAGTTCCTCTTGTCGTTCCTTGCGCTCCTCTTGACCTGCCGGTTGACGTCCCAGTATTGAGCCTGCAGGTCGCGCTTGTCGTCTTGGTCGTCAGTGTGGTTGATCAGGTCTTTCAGGCGTTTTCTCTCTGTGATGAGGTCCCAGGTGTCAGATGTAAGCCACTCTTTGTGTTGTCTCGTCTTCTTTCCCCAGCACTTCCCTGCATGTTGCTGTCCCAGGTTTCTCGCAGGTCGTGCCAGTGCTCCTCGATTGTCTCTTCAGATAGTGTGTCGAGAGCGCTGAATCTGTTCCTCAGCTCACATCTGAAGGCGTTGGTCTTGACGCTCTCCTTCAGACTGTGCACGTTGTACTTGTGGGATGGTCTGTCCGCCTGGTCTCTGTAGGCCTTCAGCTTGATCTTGATCGCTGCAATGACGAGGTGATGGTCTGAGGCTGCATCAGCTCCCCGCTTTGCTCGGACGTCCAGCAAGCTTCTTCGCCACTTCCTGCCGATGGTGATGTGGTCGATCTGGTTTACAGTTCTTCCGTCCGGTGATGTCCAGGTGGTTTTGTGATGGTCTTGTGGGGGAATATGGTGCCTCCGATGACCAGGTCGTTGGTGGTGCAGAATTCTGTGAAGAGCTCTCCGTTTTCGTTCTGTGTCCCTGTTCCGTGTTTGCCCATGATGAGTTCTCTGTCTGTGTTGTCGGTGCCCACTTTGGCGTTGAGGTCTCCCATGAGGATCTTCAGGTCTCTTCTTGGTGCTTTGTCGAGGACGGCTTGGAGCTGCTCGTAAAAGTTCTCCTTTTCTTCCTCAACGGCCATGTTGGTGGGAGCGTAGCACTGGAGGATGGTGACTTTCCTGCCCTTTGAGTTGAATCTGGCGCTCAGGATCCTTGGTGACACTGGTTCCCAGGACAATAGTGCTTGTGTTGCTTCAGGTGTCATCAGCAACGCTACTCCGTGCATGTGTGGTTGGCCGTCTTCGTGTCCGGAGTAGAGGATGGTGTCTCCGGAGGTGAGTCGAGTGCGTCCTGTTCCTGTCCATCTTGTCTCACATAGGCCGAGCAGCTTCAGATTGTATCTATGCATTTTCTTGACTCACTTGTGCTGTCTTTCCTGTTTCGTATAGGGTTCGGATGTTCCAGGTCCCTATCCTGGCTTTGGTCTTGGCTGTCAGAAGAGTAGTCGGCGCACTGGCTTCCCGAGGGCTTTCACCAGCTCGCGTCATGGGCTCTACTAGAGAGGACTCTTCCTGGACCAAGTTGCGTTGTAGATCTGTGGTTGTAGTTTCTGTAACAGGTTTTGTTTTTAAAGAGTTGGGTTGTTAGCCCTACTCAAACCCCCAACCTGGAGGACCAGTGAGTGCGCTTCGTCTGGCCTCTACCCTTCGACCTGTCCAGCATGGGTGGCCCTACCAGGAGACGAATCTCCCGCCGGCATAGCTCTCGGGGTCATGGAGACACGCAAGCCCCATCTCCAACGGCAAGGATGCACTCATCGATGGGGATTTTACTCCAAAGGCTTGTTTTATTTCGAGGATATGTATCTATAGAACATCTTTAATTCATGGAGGTGGAGGGAGCACGTAACAGTAGGTAATCTAGTCGAAAAACTTGTGAAACTGCTTCGGCAGAGACAGCCGAAACTTTCTGTAAAAAGCCGAAACTTTCATGGCTGTTTTTGCTAAATCGCCGAAGAAAAAAAAATCCTGGCAACATCACTGTGCCCTGCTTAGGTCAGGGCGTCACTCCGCATATCACTAACAGGATTCATAGGCCCTGTTGACATCTAGATGACAGCTGGAATAATAAAGGCTGCGTCGTTTGTTAACTGACTTTTGGTCAAGTTCAATTCCAGTGGATTACAGGTGATACCGAAATAAATACTGGTTGTCTACTTGGTAAACGACCGTATCTTGTGTTAGGTCAAACCAAAAACATGGTATAGCATGCTCTTTAGTCAAGCAAATAGTTTTGTAGCAGTTGTCCGACCGAGTCGTCATACGTGCGACCAGATTATTATGTATACGCCATAACTGCGGAACAGATGATATGGATATTTACCGAACATTTTTGGCGATTTGATCACAGACGAATCAAACAATCTGTGTTACATACAAATTTTCACTGAAACTTTAGCCTTGGCCCGGCCTGGCCATTTCCTGAACATCATTAATTAATACAAAAATAGGAAACCCGGTTATGCCCTATGATTCATCAACCCGCCGGCGCTTACGGGTAACACCGTTATATAGTTCATCATAGTGTACGGTGCATTTCCTTTTAGGGGTGGGGGCATCGGTAGGGGTGGTCAGCGTGTGGACAAGCTGGTTTAGCTGACCGAGCTTTTGGACAAATAGCTGTAGCCTGTACCCTCCTTTCATGGAGGTATCAAAGACCTTGGAATCAGATTATGTTTCCAAGATCTTTGGAGGTATTATGATTGTATGGAATTGTCACTGCACGAGAAGTAAAATTCTTCTCTCATGCGATATGCATGTTTGATAACCCGCTCTTGTAATCTTTTGTTTTCATTAATGTCAGTACATCCCTTACAATATTCATGTTGTTTGCAGGTTGCTGAGCTACCCCCCCTCCCTCGAATGGTATAGCGTTGGACTTCTAATGCTCGGGTCGTGAGTTCATATCCTTCGTGGCCTTTTCGTCGTTGCCCTGTCTCTGATATCACCCGTATGTGGTGGAAAAGGACGTTAAACCCCCAATTTACCTAAGATGACACGAGTCAGTGTGCTTTGCTACAACAGAAAACGGTGACAACATGACATACCATTTCTCCATTTTTTATTAATTCATAATAATACATGTAAGTCAGTGTATTTCAGTTTTGATTTCACAGAAAATATATGAACATTCTTGTGATGAACATGCAGAAAGTACTGGGGAAACAAGGCACATACAAATAAGGATATATATACAATTGTAGTCCGATTTATTAGGGAGTTACATGAAGCATACAGAATATCACTGGTGAACAGAAAGCTGTTCATTATAAAGTGTGCAGGATAATTCAATATGTAAATACCATACTGTACAAAAATATAAAACAATGTAAAATTGATGTCCTTTTATTTTTACAAATAAAATTGTAACAATTGACAGATTTACATGATATGAGGTTATCATGTCTTGGAAGGTTAGAACAAGCATTTTGTAAAGGAAATGGGGAAAAAACACTGACACTGAGAGACAGAGCGAGAGAGAGAGAGAGAGAGAGAGAAAGAGAGAATGAATGACAACCACCTTTATTTTCCAACAGTAAAAAGTTGTTGATCAAAAGACCAGTTTTCACACTTGCCATTGCTACAACTACATACACAAATACCATGCATCTACATTGGAAGAGTTATGAAACCTCACACGCACACACTCTCAATCTCTCATCAACACACACATGTGCGCGTATATGCATCAATACACGCCGAACGATCAAAAGTGGAACATTTGGAACAATCGAGGATAAACACATGGAGAGAGAGAGAGAGAGAGAGAGAGAGATTCATTTTACTTTGCTGATAACCGACAGGCAAAATTTGGCATCGTAAGAAGTACCTGCATAACACAAGGAACAATCTGGTAACTCCTGCTTTGGTATTGAAGGTTGATTATAACTTACATTTGTATTTCACCACTGTACTGGAAAGCCGAGCTGCTCAAAATGGGGGTGGAAATACACATGAAATACCTGTACACTGGCTTTCATGGAAGTTTTTCATGGACATAATATTAGATATATGTGTACTTAGTGGTCTCTGTTTTCTGCAGTCTAGATATATATATATAATGTACTTCATGCTATGCACCTGTTAGTGTACAAGAAATCTCTCCGTATGCAACTGTGCAGCCTGAAGCAAAGACTTGGCTGTTCTTACATTGAACCATTAACACAAGATGTTAGTAAGAGAAGATGGTGGCCGACCACAAATTACTGGTGTGGCAGACTCTACCTGCAAGTTTATTTCAGCTGATCTCGTATATACCAAGGTCTTTAATGACTGCATTTTATCTTATCTGTGACAGAGCATCAAGTGAGTCCAAAGAAGATTTTCTGTTTTTAGAGTCTCTCTTAAACAGACAATAAAGTATTTTGAATTGAATTGAATTGAATATCGAAACACAAAGGCTTTTGGGAGATTCTTCTGCTTTTTATCAGGATGTGACCAAAGCGACGAGAGGCGTCTCTCATTTCCGTCGAGAGTGAGCTGTGCTGCCAAGGGTGCTACATCGCTGAGTGAAAGGGGAACAGTGACGACTCACATCCTGACGAGCTCGCTGAAGCCTGAAACAGTCCACTGTAAGATTACTTTAAACAAATACCAAAACCAATCTGAGTGCGATCACTCTCATCAAAGCTACTGTTGAAATCCATGTATCTGCCAGTACGCAAGTGGATTTATCGTACTACCTTTGCACCTGTCAATAGGCATTTTTCAACACCTTGTTTGCTGCAGTAAACTTGTAATACTAATAGGGAAATTCACAAAAACAAGCAGTGCAAACACTTTTTTCCCTGCACACCATTTCTCATTACAGGGTTCATACAGGTTCACAGTCTCAAAAATCCAATTTTGACTTTTCCAGACCATCTCTTCTGTTTTCTATGACAACTTCCTTGCCCTCTTTCACACTAACACACGTGAGGGTAGAAATTATGAGCTTATCCAAGTTATCGCAGTCAGCAAGACCAATGTTCAGAGTTAGTCATTAGCCTTATGGGAAGGCAGTTTGTTGGTATTTTTGGCAATCAGTCCAGTGAGTGATCACCAAGCTGACCGTTTCACTGGTGGGCTCAAAATGGCTTCCATAAAATTCTGAAATTCCATGACTTTTCATGACTCATGAGAGAATTTCATGACTTTCCAGGCCTGGAAAAGCTATTTCCGAATTCCATGACTCTTCCAGGATTCCATGACCTGTATGGAACCTGTCTCAAAGATAATGGCCATTGTACTGCTACGCCATTCCCACTCACCTTGTGAATGGTCGACGGAGGTATGACTTGAGTTTGGTGCGCACGGAGCTGCGTGACTTGGTGGAAACATTGAGGGCCAGCTGACTTCCCCTCGGGTAGTACACCTCCACTCCTGTAGACGTGGTTACTGTAGAGCCAATGGAGGAGTTGGCAGGATCCATGTGAGGAGAATCGCACCCTACACTGAACAGCTGCGGAAAAACACATAAAATTACAAGCAGCGCATTACATCATGGTTGAACTGATTATGACAGAAGCAAATTCCAGAACCCGGAAAATTTCTAATTAAGATATGCAGGTACAAATGACCTCAACAGAGATTAATATAGCAGTCTCTGGAGTAAGCACAGCAGAAAATTGGTGCGACGGAACTCATCTTGGGCAACCTCCATCACAGACAGATCATCTGTTATTCTATCATGGTCTTTATTGAGGAAATACTACCCTTCATTTTGCAACAGCGTTTTCTCTTGACAAATGAAGTGGTTTCCCATGAAAGGTTTTCCCTTCCCTCAGGAAGTGAATAAGACAACGGATAATAATGAAGTACTTCTGGCACTTAACTGCTTGGCTCAAAGCTCAACATGCATGCTAACATGAACAAAGTGTTTCCGATGTGACATCAACACATTATAATTGTACAAAGGGTAGACTCAGCTAATCAAGTTTCAGTATTCTGGATTGCATTTTTTTTTTTTTTTTTTTGCACGGGCTGAGCATTTCCCAAACCCTTACATCATTATGACCCACGAAGCTGTCGAAATTTTCTATGTCTTCAGCTGATGCAGAACTCCTCTGACTGCTGCCCGATGCTGATGCCCCCTCATCAGCTGCTTCAGAACCATCTGATACGACAGACAACCGCACACTTGTGTCAGGAGGTATCGAAGCTGCCTCAGAACCAGCCTCAGAAATGTCAGACACAACCGACAGCCTCATGCTTGCATCAGCAGGTTCCGAAGGAGGGTCTGGCCTGAGTCTCGGCGGTGAGGCGCATGCCACTGGGAGGTTGTCATACCAGGACTGGATTCTCTCACGAAAGGGTTCAATCCTCCTCCGCATCTCCACAATCTGTGGGGAGCAGCACTCCTCTTTTTTCTCTTTCCTTCTCACAGATTTCCTTCTCACAGGAGTCAGCTGCAGGAAAGACAAACAAGAGAGAGAAATTATTTCTAATTTATTTGTATTCACATTATTTACTCTGTGTGTGTGTGTGTGTCTGTGTGTGTGTGTGTGTGAGTGTGTGTGTGTGTGTGTGTGTGTGTGTGTGTGTGTGTGTGTGTGAACATGCACATGAAATACAGGATTCAGGGAAGTTAAACAGTCTAGTAATGCCACTTGGGCCACAAGCGCAACAATTATTTTCCTCTGAACTCAAGAGGTGGACTGCTTCAAGAGAAAGCCTGCGTTTATACAGTAATACATTGTATCTGACACATTTCAAGAGGCAGTTCCAGTATGGTGCTTCAATTCATGAATGCAACTTTATGATCGCCAGTCAAGCTTTTCACATGCAAGGGGGATAATTAGCTCTCACCCCGGGATTTGTTTTCTTCTGCTGTTGCCTGTGTTTACGAAGAGAGCGACCTCTCAGTGGTATCTTGTGACTGCTTGGTTTGCGAAGGGTTTGACGATCATCGTTGGCTTTCCTGAAACATGACAGACGCAGAAAACAGTTGCGTAAAAACTGTCTCCACTACATGAGATCATTAAATGCAGTCTCCTTGTCCGCATGGTCATAATTATTAAAGCATAACATGCACATCCAGAGCAGCTATGTTTGTCACACAACTTGAGTTTGAAAATGAAGATTTACAGACAGAGGGTATGACAACACTGGCACCAGTATCTAGACCTGTAAGTGACCAATGGCAGTCACAGTTTACAACCAACTACAAGTACATTTACTTACCTAATGGCTTTCTCTACGGTCTCACTCCATGCCTGGGCCACTCCGGCAGTGTCCGAGTACAGCAACAGACTTTCTTCCTTACAGGTGATCTGCACATGATAATAATATCAATATAGCAGTATTCACATTCCATAATTTAGAATTGCATTCTCCCCTCCCCTCCCCACCCCATCCTGTTTGGTGAGCTGAACATTTCCACAGCAGAAAGGGAGGAATCCAGAGTACCTGGGAAAAAAATCCAATATTAAATAAAAATAATACATGTAATATGTATTTGTAGGACACATTTCTTTAAATAAAACTCAAACTTCAAAGCGCCTGTCACTTACTCACACTCATGCACACTGTACAACGATAAACAGACATACACTGGTGAAACTGACAAGTCAAACATGAAATTACTGGAGTTAGTTATTTGTGGTCTCCACATCACAATCATGTATCAACAACCGCGGTAGCTGAGTACGATTATGGATAATAAATGTACAGCAAACAACAAATGTTCAACCAACTAGGCAAGCTGAGTGAACTGCCGTTTTGACCCGTTCACTGAGGGTCAATGACAAACAAATCACAACTGTGCACAGTAACATCATTCATCATGGAGTTTGCGTGTCAAATGCAAGTACAACTTTAATTTGTTCAAGTTTACTTTATTCGAAACCCTAAAAGAGGCACATGAATCTAGACACCGCAACACATGAAAAGCCCACTATGGCACTAAAAAAGAGAAAGAAAAGAGAGAAGAAAAAAAAACTTTCCGTTGAGGGTGGGTTGGTGTTTAGGGGTTTAACGTCCTTTTCCACCACAAACGGGTGATATGAAAGACGAGGCAACGATGAAAAAGCCCCTTCCTGTTGACAGTACATGTACAACTGATGATCTGTCACATCTCCACCAGTTTCAGAATCACGTCAATTACCTTGAACACACCCCCAGCGCAACTGTCCGTCTCTTTTGTGTTTGTGACGAAGACTCTCTCCAGTTTGCAATGTTTGATGGGCAGCACACAGCAGCATGTGTATGACCGGCCCCCACTCTCCAGCAGTCTGGGTTTTCCATACAGCAGCACATCGTTGAACAGGAAAAACATGCGCTCAAATGACTTGCCTCCTTTGCGCGACACCTGAAACCATCACCAACCCAAATTCTGCAAGAATGCACAGCCATAAAACAATTTCCTGATTGGCCCATAGGTGCCACCCCCCAAATGTGTCTGTCAGTACCATTTCACACAAATGTCGGTATCTTTCGGCACTTGTCAGTCTTCTGTACATAGAAAATAATATAAACAGAAAGCACACACACACACACACAGTATCTAAAAGTGGAAAATGCAAGCAATTCTAGCTTAGAGAAACTTGTCAAGTTTCAGAGCTGACTGTAGGCAGAATTGCCCATTTGTAAAATAATGACCAGCAGTCTTAAACCATATCTGCTCTTACTTGTATGACACGCTGTCACTTATAAGAAGTTATATCCCACAACTAAAAGGTGGTGCATTCACACTAATTCTGTCGTTTTTCGGTTCATACACAGCTGCACTTCCTAACGATCCTTCTGAAATATTTCAATTTTGTCTCCTCTGTATTTTTTCAGTTTCACTGCCAAAACATATTTCTGTATAAAATTTAACCGAGTTATGCAGAAAATAATACAGGCAATCCGTACTAACTGGCATCTATGTTGGCCTATTTCTCTGTACTCATTGTGTGATCAACTATGCACCCTCTTCCATTTTCATCTCCCTTTAGCATAGCTAAAGAATGGCTGTTATGTCACGCATTTTATGTGTGCAACTGCAAGCGACTGGGTGTCACAGAGGGACTGTGTTAGTAAGTCACTGTTATCAGTCTACCTGTCTATGCTGAAAAATGTCTACAATGTACCTTGGTTTCAATACAGCTCTCCGACTCATATTGGGATCACAGAGAAATCATGAAATGGCTTGTCCAAGGAAATTCAGTCCTTACAACATAATGATTGAATGAATAAATTTACCTTTTTCAAGGGGCCTTCCTTCAAGAACACACGACCAGGCTGGAGAATTTTGGGAGCAGAGCTGTCAAAACATTTCTGGATGGCCAGCATTTTCTGGAAGTTCTCATGCTGTCTTATGTGCTCGTTGATGTGCATGGCGATGTCTGCTATCTGTTTTGTAGCTTCTGATCATGAAATAACAAGGAATCAACGAGTTTTAGATTTCAGATACAGGTGTAGGAATAGGAAAACACATGTAGTAGGAAAGGGGGAAATGTCTCACTACGGCTGCTTAGGGGTAGGTCCCAGTGAGGTGCAGAGAACAAAACTAATTTGACAAACTTTCAAAATGACCGCTTGGACTCCAAACAGTTGGTTTTCTTTTAAAAAAAAAATCACCAAAAAAGCACCATGAGGATGACTGAAATTTATGAAACACATGAAATTTATAAATGATGGAATTGTATTTTTGATTAAAAAAAAAAAAAAAGTTTCTCACTACCAATGTGGTTGGCAGTTTACTCTCAGTCTCACCCTTCAGCTGTTGATAGTCATGATGGTCGATTGGAGTGTGTTGAAGTAGATCTTCCAGCAGTAACTTGTACCTGAGTGACAGACAAAACAAAGTAAGTACATGTGTGTGGTACTGGTAAGACACTTCTGAATACATTGCACACATCGAACTCTAAAGCACAACAATAGCGACTGGGCTGAAACTTAAAACTTGGAAAGAAATAACAAATGAGCATGCCTTACCTGAATGAAACGAGAGAAAAAAAATTGAATGGCAGCAATAAAATCAAACATAAAAAATCCCCATCTCAAATAGAGTCAAAGCACATTAGAACCTGCCAGAGTAGAGAGACATATTTCTATATAAAGTAGTGTTTTTAAAAGCCTGTGTGACAGATTTATAAGCTCATTTCCACACTAAGTTATGTGTGTGACACCTACCTGGGTATTCGCTGGACTGGTGTTATAAGAAGAGCATTGATTTTGAGTCCCATCACCTCGGGCCGAGCTTCTTCTGTTCTGATAAACTCCGCAAACTCTGGACTCTTTTGCATCCATTCCTACACAGACAGAATTTTAAATGATGAAACATGATTTTAAGTGCTGCTGGATGGAAGAGGTATTACAATAACAAATAAAACAAAGAATAAGGATCACTTAAAAACCACTAAATACAACTTTTGGAGCCACCTCCACCATTGCTCGATGGTGATCATAACTGTAACTTCACTGCCTGCTGCAGTTGCTGCGGTCAGACCAAAAAAAAAACAACAACAAAAAAAACCCTGCCAGATGGCACCACTATAGGTAGCTTGCTAGCAAGCTAGTCTGTCAAATCTGATGAAATAGCATAAATGGCTTTCATTGGACTGAGACAAATCAATGAAGGAAAACTTCTGATGGTGGAAAGTTCTGTACAACATATATTACACGTACCATGATAGTATTAACAGTAAATTTATACTGACAGGAGAGTGGGTGGGTGTTTGGGGTTTAACGTCCCTTTCCACCACATAGTATACTGACAGGAGAGTGAGTCAGAAGGAAGTATGACAATCACAAGGCCATTACTAATCTCAATACTACAGTACAACCACACACCATCAAATCCAAGCACAACACTCAACAGTGCAAGACTGGAAGAATTTTATAAAATAATAAATCACCTGTAGAGTGGTGAGAGCCTGCTCATGGTTATTAGCGTACATGGAGTAGAGTTTGAGAAAAGGTCCAAGGTGATGGAACGCCTGTCCCACAGTGCTCTGTTCCATCAGTTCCAGTAGTGTGCGGTTCACCTCCTTTATCTGCTCGACATTGCTGAACAGCATGGCGTGAGCATCTTCAGGAAGGATGCAGTTGAATCGCAGTGGAAAGTAGAAATACTGTAATGAAAAAGTTTTAAAAAAGGGTATAAATTTCAACCTCCTGGAAGTGTGGCTATATGATGATTGATCTTTGATTTAAACACCTTCCACACACACAAGTTCTTTCTTATTCTTTATTCCTGAGGATTCAGGAAGGTGATAATTATTAACCTTGTGGATCAGCTCTAGATGGTGCAGGTATGCCTTTTCTGTTTCAAATAATTCCCTGATGATCTTGCGACGCCGTCGCTCCTTTCGTGACTTTTCCATTGCTGCCACATCCCCTGGGCTGTCAGCATACAGAAGGCCATCTTCAGTGTCTTCTGGCTCTGCCAATTCTAAGTGAGAGTAGCATCAAATAACACTATTATTAGTATTAACAGAGATGTATTTTGACATACATGTACCGGTATGTATGCATTGTACTTTGTAATCTGTGAGATCATCCTAATACCATGTTTAGTAATAACTTTAATTATGTCACATTTTTTTTGTGAATAATTACTTTTATTGTATAATGTTACGATTTACTAATTTAATAGTAGAGCACCCTGCCATTGTTTTATTAATTTCAAAACACAAAGTAACTCAAAACATTTTGATTTCGGACATTTCAACAGTTGGCAAACAGAGATAGAAGTTAAACTAAAGTGAACCCAGTTTTGTAACTGTATACATGTGAAATTTTCAGGATGACTTAGTTTGACGATTTCACGCCATCTTGGTATTCTTACACCACTTACAGTTGCATTACAAACTTCTGGGACAGAGTGGGAGGTATGTGGGATGTCTAAATTGGGCTGGTCAGGTAACAATCTCAATACACCATTTATAACCTTGTACATGTATGTACCATTGTATTACCTTTGAGACGACTTCTTGCAGAGAGCATTGTCAGTTTGTCAAGAGGGTTTCGCGTCCAACTCCAAGCAGCTTCTCTGGTCTAAAGTTGTCACTTTTTAACAGCACCCAGGTGACATTGACAGTGCAGTGTGAAATCTCTCTTGAAACGAATAAGCACAATCTAAATAAACTTCCATACAGGGCCCAAATAGTAAGAAAAGGAGACAAACTGACAAAAACAAAGAAACAGAGAAATGTGATTGTGACAAGAGGCTGTTGGCGTCATGACAAGTCAGGTATACAGGACTGCGAAACTTTACAATAACAACTACGAGAAAATTAATGTATTTGACCGCTAAGCCAAAGGTTAAAACAAAAAAAAAAACCAAACAAACAAACAAACCACTGACAGACATAACTCGCGGTTTTAGTTTACCCACTGGCATTGCGTCCGGTGTCAGACGCCATTGCCGAGGGAGAGAACCTGCTGCGTGACAGTGTCACGCCGAAAGAAGTACGTGGCGAATAACTATCGTTGAAACAACGTGGTCTTACTTATTTCAAAACCCACCGCAGAAATGTATAAAGACACAACAAGTTTACCATGTGAAAACGTTGCCTGGTCTCAGTGTCCACATTCGTAAGGCGTGACAGCTGACTGGGGCACCTTGCCGTGTTTTGAATTTGCCTCGGTTTGACTCAGAGGTAAACTAAAAACCTGGACCGGAAAGAAACCGTCTGCTCGATAATCGTGATTTTACTGACAGTACCACCTTTTTAAGGCTAAGTACTCCATCGCCTTCTCCAAGAATGTCATAAAGCATGCAGAAAATCGGTGTTGCTGTTAATACTAATATGCAATGAATTAAAAGCGGTCGTTCATCCACTCTTATGTCGTCTGCTCTGTTTCAAAGTCCATGGGACATAACTCATCCTTTGGTTCTTCGATCAAACTATGACAAGTCTGTGTGTGTGTGTGTGTGTGTGTGTGTGTGTGTGTGTGTGTGTGTGTGTGCGTGCGCGCGTGCGTGCGTGCGTGCGTGTGTGTGTGAGAGAGATAGAGAGAGCGCACTGTCAGTTCTAAGGGAAGCAACAACTGACGCCTTCACAACTGAGTCGATAGTTGCGACCTGATTTTTCTCCCTGTACTAAACAAGACGCCTGAGCAAAAGAGCGTGTTTCATGACTCAAGCCCCCCCCCCCCCCTCCGCCCCAAACCCAACCACCCCCGGAAATATACCCCCCCCCAAAAAAAAAAAATAAAAAAATAAAAAAATAAATAAATAAATAAAAAAAATAAAATAAATTTTAAAAAATAATAATTCTACAAAATAATGCACGTTGGGTGCCGCCGGCTGTATCCCTGCCCCCCCCCCCCCTCCCCGGAAGATTCCACCCTCTCGTCCCCCTTCTGAGTGTACCATTGGATTCAGATCGCTGTCCAGTCTGCGTTGGTAAGGGTGATGAAGCTACGGTGGTTCGCTTCGGCAGGTCCCTGCATGAGACTCCCAAGTGAGACCGGTTCCGGCCGGTCAGTCAGCATCACTGGACACGCGTGCCTGCTATCAGTATACTGATGTACTGGAAGGACATCATTCACCTCGGGCCCGTGTAGATCTGGGTGTTCATGACTCAGTGTGAATCCTGAACATGCAGCGCCAACGCAGAGCGGGTAAGCCCCGCTCTTACTATCTCTTAGCCCTCAGCACTTCAGCTCCAGCAGACCTGGCCTCAGCCGAACAACGTTGATTACGAGGGTTTGCCGCAGACTGCACACTACAGCCGCTCATCAGCTGCCCCCCATGTACGGAGGCTAATGGACTAATTTGCCGGCTGCATCTGTCAGCCCCTCTCCATCACAGTGCCAAAACCTTCCCTCTAATTAGGCCTCTAGTCTAGTGAAAGTCGCCACGTGAATTCTTCCACAGCCCTCCTCCTGACTGCTGAGGAAGCTGGTGAGTCGAACAGAGAGAGAGAGAGAGAGAGAGAGAGAGAGAGGTCTGGTGCTTCTCTTAATTACGACCAATTTTCTGCTGCTTTGCACTGCGGTTTGGCACATGGGAGGCTGGTCGACAATGCCGGTTTTCTTTCAAGAAGATAGTTGGCTAACACTTGCTTCGGGGGAAAACAAAAAGGGAAAAGTAACTGGGAGAGGTGGCGGGGTGAGGCGTTTGGTGCCGATGGGAAGGAGCGAGAGTGAAGAGAAGAGGGGTTGTGTGTGGGCGTGTTTGCAGCGAAGGTACGTCAGGACGGCACCGGTTCCAGACTGAATGACCTTGTGGTTCGGTTATTTGGGGACCACTGACGAGACACTGTACATTGAACAGAACGAGAGAGCGGGAGAGAGAGTGGGGGGGGGGGGGAATGGGGGGTGTATTTGGAAAATCAGCATGTCCGTGGACTAACAAAACGTTCAATACTGAGCTGACAGCTCGTAAGAAGGCTACGTTTCTCATGCAGACTCGACCCGGCTCAGGTACTGGCAAAGCATGGACCATGCATCCAACGAGACTGGACTGATTGCAGCCCGGGTCAGTTTTTGTCACACTCTCAGAAATCTGTCACACCCACTGGTCGTGGATGGCCATATGGCGGCAAAACCGGTGACTGACATTGGCGACTGGGTCCACATCATGGGCCACTAAAAGCTGAGATTCCGGAGTCTGTGTCTGCGAAGGACACACGCTCATCTAAAATGCCTCTGTCAGTGTATTTAAATGCAGATACATGTGACTTTTAACTTTCGCAGGGCCCATTATAACTGAAGACGCATTTGAAATGCGGAGTATATCTGCGTTTAGAAAACCCGCCCAAACACTATGCTTGCACGGTCGACTCTGTAAAAAAATTTCACACTTCGGAAAGCTTTTTTTTGGGGGAGCTTAGATTTTTAATGTACAACTGGCGTCTACATGAATGTCTGAATCCACTATGGCTCACCTGCACCTGCCCCTCAGTCAACCTTGCAGAACGTCGCGTCAACTGGTGATCACTGAACGCCGTGCACACTGAGTTCCCAGGAAGCAGCCTCGCCCACCGTGATCAATAGACGTCTCTCGAACAGCACGTGCAGACGGCTAATTAGGGCGGACTGGGTGGTACAGGTAGGCCTACCCATGAGTAAAGAGGGGCTAACAAGTTGTGTTTGAAACAGACACCAATTCCCTCGGCGAAGTGTCAGACACGAAGGACGGCAGGTCACGTCACCGAACGAAAAAAAAAAAAAAATGACGTCAACGCACGATCGAAGAAAGAACCCCGAATATAATAACAAAATAACGAACACCCTTTAGCATGGATGGCCGCATTGAGAACAGATCAACACTTCATTTGTTTGACAGAATTCCGATTCAAGGATAGGTCCACACGAAAAAGGAAAAAAAGTTTGAGAAAACTTTAGGATAAACATTATAGATCGCTGATGCACCGATGCTGAAACGTAATGGGTAATAGGAGGGTGGCGCCACTCCGCGGCGACGCGCTTCCCTTTCCCATGGGAGAGGCAACCGAAAGAGACAATCACTATACAGTCAAAAGTGACCATGCTTAAGGGTTTGCAAAATGGTGACTCAAGGCTGTTTTCAATAATGTGTCATATGACTGTGAGGTTTTGTTAAGTTGGATGTTGCTTCTTGCTACTGTTATTTTTTGTTTGGTTGTTGGTCTGGTTGTTGTTTTGTTTGTTTGTTGTTGTTTGTTGTTGTTGTTGTTTGTTGTTGTTAGTTGTTTTTGTTTTTGTTGTTGTTGTTTGTTGTTTGTTTTTTGTTGTTGTTTGTTTGTTTGTTTGTTTGTTTTTTTTGGGGGGAGGGGTAATAATGATAGTAATTGTGTATTGTGTGGGCGCTTGACCCAAATTCTTGAAAAAGCTGAACCTAACACGTATGCTCACGTCAATCACATGTACTCTCTCACACACCTACTGGACATGAACGCATTACAATCATGTGGTGCGAAGCCGAAGGGTCGATCAGCTCAGCCATTAATTTTGAGTTTCGGAATTCAGACTTAGAGTTATTTACAAATTTTGTGGGCTGAACATTTCCAAAGCAGAGGAAGTGGGGAGGGGGGGGGGGGGCGGAGTACCCGGAGATAACGATCGGCCCATATGAACGGTGCCAAGTACGAGAAGGAAAAATTGTTCGCCCCGAGTGGAACTCGAACGTGACCTTTCGCATTGGTGACCAAGTCTCTTAACCACTGGACCACCGACCGCCCCAATGTATTTGACAATATGTCGTGTTTTAAAAGAGTCTCGTTAATAAATTGTACATCTTCTGTCGACGCTTATCGACCTGTCCTTCGACGTTTTTGTCTGTGATGATCTGCCGTTCCGTTTTCCTTCGATAACTATTTGTCTTTCAATGTTCTGTCGGACCGTCCATAACACTGATCTCAGGGCTGTACAGTGTGGATCTAAATCTAATGACGAACCCTAAGGAAGAACCCTCACAACTTCTGGCTTCCACTTTGTCCAATCCTGGAAGCGATTCCACCTGACAGTGTCTGATTAAGATCCCACTGGGTGCCTCACTGTGGACTCAGAGGGCCTAATTACTTGAAGGTCTATATGTTGCTTTGAACTTCAGGGATGCTCGACGAAAAGTTTTTTTTTGTGTGTGTGTGGCGTTCACGTGTCTAGGTGCAGCTGGTTATAGAACGTTAATTGGAGCAGGTGTGAGTTACTGGGAGAAAAACAGCGCTTGTTTGGAGAACGTGGGTTTGCAATCTGTCGACTGGGAAATGCCTTGTCCATATTTTCCTGACCTGTTGATGGGTGTCGGTGTGGTAGTTAAAGGCCCAATCTTTCATACTTTTTGACGCTCATAGATCGTTTTGAGCTGTTTTAGTCAGTGATGTCTAGCGTACCACCACTTAGACACCTGCACGGCGACAGCATCCAAAAACTTGGGCTGGCACTGAACCAAGAGAAGGGTACACAATGACGCGGCTAGCACGGGGATTGAGCTAGAGGTCAGTGTCCATCGCTGAGCAGGAGAATTTGACATTTTGGAAGCTCGCGCAGAGTGTAGATAACATTGTCTCGTATTCAGAGCTCTACGAATCATTGGAATATTGCGAGTGTACACGCCGCGCACTCACCAGCGAAACTGCTCCAAAATGTAAGTTTAATGGCTTATTTGAAGCGTAGTAAACATGGAAATAGCGCGGTTAACAGTTCGCCTGTTTTGTGTGTAAGATTTAGGTTCAGCGAAAGCAGTCGGTGATGAACCACACAACTGCATTCAGCGTTATACGTTTCAATTAACGGAAGTCACCCGTTTAAGGTTCTTGTGTGTGTGTGTGTGTGTGTGTGTGTGTGTGTGTGTGTGTGTGTGTGTGTGTGTGTGTGTGTGTGTGTTTTAAGCATTTTTTTTCTCCAGAATCTCATACAGTATTCCATCCAGCGTGTATGTTTCAGCCATTTCCGAACCGGGCGCTTAGATTCCCAACAGAGGTAAAGGGACACGGTCCTGCGAAAGGCGAGAATGTTGCTGGTGGCACGGGCTCCTATCCGGTGCAGCTGGTGCCCGCCTTATAACAAGGTGATTATTTAGGCCCACAGGGGGCTAGCCTCGTCTGTTTGGCCCCCTATTATCCACCTCTTCATTACCGCAAGGCGGCCTATTAGTGAGCAAGCCGAGATAAACATCCAACCTGATGTAAGAGAGAGAGGTAGAGAGAGAGAGAGAGAGAGGTGGTCTTTTTATTTTTAGGGTTTTGATGGTTCCGCCTGTCGGAGACCTGGCTCGGATCGGGAGTCGGGGTGGAGAAGGTGGGTGAGGGAGGGAGGTTGGGAGTTTTGGGGGTGGGGGTGGGGATGGGGATGGGGGTGATTTGTAGCTTCAGGTGATTGAAGTGGCAGACGTGGTCATTTGCAGACTTTCTTCTTCTCTAACTTGACAAAGCATGGCGGATTATCAGTTTTGTTTTGTTTTGTGTGGAGAGGTGCTGGAGAGGAGTTGGGGAGGGGGGTCCCTTTCCACAATGTAAGGATGATTACAAGGACGCGGCAAAGAGGTAAACGTTAACTTTCGGCTCAATCCTAGCCGGGAATCGAACTCGTGACCCGAGCTTTAACAGTAGAGCGTTGTGCCCCCTCTGCACTTTCACCCCTTTCCACCACGTAAGGGTGATATCAAGGACGATAGAGTGATAGGGATACAACAACAACAACAACAAAAAACTGTCTCCAAAGGGGAATGGAACTCAAGGCCTAAGCAATGTCAACCAATCTAACCCACTATCATTTCAGCTATCCCAGCTCTGCTTCGGCGGTGAGGCTAGCGTACGGTGACGTAGTGGAGTGGTGGACGATTGTTGACGATTACCCTATCCTGACGCTTTTAAGTGCGGCTGCTATGAGTATCCATAATTATACAGACTGCCTTGGATCCGGGACATGTGTCCACACGCTCATCCACTCGTCAAGACGGGTCATGACTTTTTCACTGGCAGCACCGACTCCACACTTCCCGTTGCGTGGCAATGGAACTAGCTGCTTGGTGGATGTTGTGCTTGTTTGTTGGTCTACCGTTTTCCACCGCTGAAGGAGATGTCAAAGACGGAACAAAGAGGAAAGCGCCACCAGACCTTGTTGATCCCAACCAGGAGTCAAACTGACGATACGAGCAGTTGGAAAGTCCAAGGCCGTACAAGATCAGCCATTACGGATCGAAAGGGGCCGAAAAAATACCCACACTGCAGAATGTTGGATGATCACCCAAACCTGAACCCCAAAGTGCTGCATAAGCGTATATATACAGACTGTGCTGAGTCCGGGACATGTGTCCACACGCTCATCGCATCGTCAAGATGGACGACTACACTTGTCACAACGACAAACCATGCCATGGTGACCATCAGCAGTCCGTGTTTTCCGTACTAAGGTAAAGTGGGGCTGAAGAACTACCAGCGCTGCAGAATGTTGGAGGATTACCCAAACCTGACGCTCAAAGTGATGCTTGGACTTACATATGCTGCGCTTGGTCCGGGACATGTGTCCACACGCTCATTGCATCGCCAAGACAGACGATTAAACTGTCTCTCCAGTTCACAGCGTAAGTCTTGCTAGGTCACCAGCGGCGCTGAATGCGAACTTTAACTCTTGTCACTCCGACAACCTATGGTGATCATCAGCACTCTGTATTTCCTTTACTACACCGTGTACGGTAAAATTTAACTGAAGAATCACCAGCAGTAAAGAATGTTGGAGGATTACCCGAACCTGACGCTCAAAGTGACGCCTGGACGTACACAGACCGCTTTGGGCCCGATCCGGGACATGTGTCCACACGCTCATCGCATCGTCAAGATGCACGATTACACTTATCATAACGACAACCCATGCCAGGGCGATCATGGGCAGTCCATATTTCATTTATTATACGGTAAAATGGGGCTTAAGAAACACAGACGCCGACGAATTTTGGAGGATTACCCAAACCTGACGCTTAAAGTATTGCTTCAACGCGCCGACTGTGCTGGGTCCAGGACACTTGTCACGCCCACAACCCATGCCATGGTGATCATCAGCAGCCTGTCTTTCCCTTTCTACGGTAACGTGGGGCTTAAAAAGTACCTGCACTGAATAATGTTGGAGGATTACCCAAACGTGACGTTTAAAGCAATGCCTGGATTAATACATGCTGCGCGTTGTTCGGGACATGTGTCCACACCGACGCTCACGGCATCGCCAAGACGATTAATCTGTCTCTCCAGTTCACAGTTCGGGTCTTGCTAGGTCACCAGCAGCGCTGAATGCGAAGTTTAACTCTTGTCACGCCGACAACCTATGGTGATCATCAACAGCCTGTATTTCCTTTGCTATTCAGTGATATGGAGCCGAAGAAACACCAGCACTAACGACAGCTGGAGGATTACCCGAACCTGACGCTCAAAGTGATGCCTGCACATACACAGTCCCCTTTGGGTCTGGGTGGGTAGGGGGTGGGTGGGCGTTCTGGAGCTTAACGCCCTTTTCCACCACGAATGGCTGACATCAAAGACGGGGCAACGAGGAAAAGGCCAGCACAAATATGTGGCCCCAGCCGGGATTCCAACTCACGAACATTGGGAGTCCAACGCTTTACTCGCCGCTTTGGCTCCGGGACATGTGTCCACACGCTCATTGCATTTTCAAGATGGACGATTGCACTTGCCATAACGACAATCCATGCCATGGGCTGTCCATATTTCCTTTACTATACGGTAAAATAGGGTTGAAGAAGTACTGGCACTGGAGAATGTTGGAGGATTACCCAAACCTGACTCTCAGTGGTGCCTGGATTTATACAGGCTGCGCTGGGTCCGGGACATGTGTCCACACGCTCATCACATCGTCAAGACAGACGACTGCTCATTGGTTGGGTTTTGCTATGTCACCAGCGACACTCAGTGTATGCAGAGTTGAACATTTCATAACTTAGACGAGACTGTCGAACATCGGATCACTTAATTCCGGCTGTTTGCGCGAAGGCTGTAGAACTTGCTAGTGTGCATTTGATTTGGTTGGGTGGTTGTTAAGGGGTTTAACGCCCTTTTCCACCACACAAGGGTGATATCAAAGAGAGGGCAACGAGGAATAAAGCCAATGCAAATACCTGGCTTCCCGCCGGGACAGTGTGCATTTGATTTGGTTGGGTGGTTGTTAAGGGGTTTAACGCCCTTTTCCACCACACAAGGGTGATATCAAAGAGAGGGCAACGAGGCCAATAAAGCCAATGCAAATACCTGGCTCCCCGCCGGGACAGTGTGCAAATGACAAACTACAGAAATCGGATAGCGGCAAGTCTCAAGAGTTTGAAGTGTAGGTGCAAGACAGGTAATTAATTGTACTTCCTTTGACCACATGTGTACTCTGACGGCAACAGGGGTGGGGTGGGTGTTGGGGTGTGGGTGTGGGTGTGGGTGTTTAGGAGTTAAACGTCCTTTTCCACCACGTAAGGGTGATATCAAAGACGGGGCAACGAGAAAAAGGCCAGCACAATATTTGGCCCCAGCCGGGATTCTGACGGCAACAATCAAAGCTGCTTTTGCAAACATATAATTTGTGTGTGTGTGTGTGTGTGTGTGTGTGTGTGTGTGTGTGTGTGTGTGTGTGTGTGTGTGTGTGTGGGTGGGAAGGGAAATAACTTTGAGGATGATATTGATATTGAAATGAGTGGTTATTTATCGTACAATACTTTTCCACAACGTAAACTTCATATCTTGAAAGTACGTCATTGAAGAGAAAAGCCTCAGCACTGTATTGTGTCCTAAGCTTTGGATAAACAAATGATAATACTACAGCATTATAAACACTTGGGTGCGTGCTTTGAGGTTTAATGTCTTCTCTCCACCACGAAGGTGATTTCAAAGAATGGGGCATCAAAAACAAAAAAGAAAAAAAAAGTCATCTTGGGCCTTGTCAGAATTCGAACCCTCATCCCTCTGATCTTGAGTCTGAAGCTCATCATCCGACTCGACTTTGAACCGAGGAACAACAAAGAAGTAGAACAAGACGAAAGACAAATCTCAGGATAAAGAAGGAGGTTGGATAACAAAGGAAAAGTATATGTATTGGGATCAGAGGCTGCAACATCCCTGCAGCAACCCAAAACACTTCCACACAGCCTCCACTATCCACCTCATCTCTCACCACCCACCCACCCAAAAAGAAAAAAAAAAGAAAAAAAAAAGGGGGGGGGGATCCAAAAGAAAAGGAAAATAAAAATCGTCACTACACCCATCCGTCGGCAACGGGCGGCCATGGACTGTGTTGTGAGAACCCCAATACCCTGCCCAAACACAGGGGATGGGGAGCCCAACCCAGATCAGTCCTCCTCCCTTCCCTTCACCCCCACTCCCCTTCCCCCTCACACACACACACACACACACACACACACACACGTCAAGGTTCATGATGGTCTTTTTACACCACTTAAAGATGGTATCAAAATTTACCAGGACTTCTTCTATTTCTTTTATCAGTCTATGTTATCCCAAGGAAGTTTGATGGCATTGCAGTTGCATCGAGATTTTGGAGAAAAATGGGAGGTTTGAAACTGGCCTGTAATTCTTAAGCACATTCTGGTCATGACTAAGTTTCTTGAAAAGATGTGTTACAACTGCATGCTTGAAATGCTCTGGAACCGTGACAGAGCCCCCAAAACAACGAGGCGAGTACAATGCGTGTGATAACAGAGATCAGATCGCAATGAAACTCCTTCACAAATGAAGTAGGCAAAGGGTTTAAAAATGCTTCATTCAAAGGCACGCACCTGACACGGATTTTAAAAAAATTTAATGTCTCCTTTCCGCTCAGGCATCACTGGAGTAATGCACGTCTACTTTCTGTTTAGGCCAGAGGGGCAATTCGCACAATCCGCTTGCCTCACTTGTGTCCGACCTTTGTGCAAAAAGTCCCAGCTTCACTGACTGGCAGCTTGCTTCTTTTGGTGACCGTCTGGCATGCACCTTGACCTACGTACGTAACACAAAAATCACGAAAATCACGCTTTTTTATAACAACAAAAATCACTAGAGACTGGCACACTCGCCAAACAGGGTTCCCAAAATAAACACCAAACATGACCCCACGGTCATTTCGTGTCCTTACGCCTGCACCACGTGCGGGTGATGTCAAAGATGGATGAAAGCCAGTTTGGGCTCCCAAGCAGCCGGGAATCCAACACACACTGACGATCCGAGCCCTAACAGTCCAACAGTCTATCAGCTATCCTAACTATACCAAGTTCAAGTTCAGTTTCTTTCCGGAAACCCCCATCAAGGACAGGCCTCCCATTCCAATGAATTTAATTATTATTTATCAGTACTTATCGTGAGCTGTGTATTTGACTGTATGCATTCCTGTCCCTTTGTAGAAGCTCCAAGCGCCATTACTATAGGAGATAAAAACAAAAATTTGACAAGGTATTATGACAAATTCAAGTAAACATTTTGAGGCGCGCGCACGCACGCACACACAGACACACACACACCATTAAAATAGGAGGGAAAAACATAAATTTGACAAGGTATTAAAATACATTCAAGTAAACATTTTGAGGCACACACACACACACACACACACACACACACACACACACACACACACACACACACACACACACACACACACACACACACACACAGATGGAGTTAAATAAATATCGACATGGAGGACATTCAATGCCCTCTTTTCACGAACAGTTCCGTTCACATCAAGACTGTAGCGTGTCTGGAGACCGACTGGTGTGTAAGATATTAATGCTGAGTAGCAAACGATAAAATTTACAGCCCTATTAGCCCTTTGTATCCCGTGTTTGTCTGTCTCTTCTATTTCTAACGCTGTGTGGTTAATAAACACTGAGAAAATTGTTGGACTCAAATTTAATTACAACCCTGGATTAAACCGCGTGCGCATTCAACGGCATCAGTACATTTGATCTTTATACGGACGCACGCAAACACTACCTCGTACATGGTCTTTAATTTTCGGATAAATTAACCAGAAATTCAACACAATTTTTAACATAGCGGTGTTGTCACTTGAAATTATGTTTATGTTTTGTGTGTGTGTGTGTACCTCGTACATGGTCTTTAATTTTCGGATAAATTAACCAGAAATTCAACACAATTTTTAACATAGCGGTGTTGTCACTTGAAATTATGTTTATGTTTGTGTGTGGTGTGTGGTGTGTGTGTGGTGGTGTGTGTGTGTGTGTGTGTGTGTGTGTGTGTGTGTGTGTGTGTGTGTGTGTGTGTGTGTGTTGTTTGTCCGTTCTTGCGTGTGAGTGCGTCTGTTGTTTCTTCATGCACTGGGGTTACTTTTAAGTTGATCTTAGCTGACTTTCTGTGTAACATTCCATTTCTACGTGACACCTGTTGTAAACCGAAAGTGATGTTCTACTTGGCAGACAATCATGGCTAGTACACGTGGAGTAAAATTATTAAGTCTTGATGTGAATGGTCTTGGGGACTATCAAAAGAGAAAGGATGTCTTTGATTATTTGAGACTGAAAACAGGCTGCGCATATTCTTCTGTTACAAGAAACTCACCTAAGGACACAAGATGAAAATGTAATTAGGTCAATGTGGGGATTTGATTGTATACTGAATGGTGTAGACACTCATAGCAAAGGGGTTGCTGTGCTATTCAACAATTTCCATTATAAAATACATAAAACTGTACTGTAGCTGCACCCAGTAACGTTACAGGCAGTTTTCACTCAAATTATGATTTGTAACCGACCAAATCATAGTTACATTGCCTGTCAGCTTCTAGGATATTATTACATATTCGTATATATTCCCGGAAACAGCCCACATGCTGTACTCTAGTACAGTCAAGTACTGCAGTACAAACTGCAACTGCAAGTACAAGGAACTGAAATGTCTGGCTTCAGTTTCTGAATGAAGCTGACTAGTGCTGATGCATTGTTCATGGCACACTTTCAGTTTCCTTTCCGGAACTTGGTTCTTTATCCGGTTTTATCCTTGTACATGTATGCACAGGGGATTTTGAAAATACAGGTCATAAATTTTAAGTTGTTTCTCTATAGAGAAACAACTTTATGAGACGGGGCAGATTTTGCTACGCGCAGCAGCAAGTTTCAGTGATACAAAACAAGACTGTGACGTTTCTCCACACAATACTTACTTTCACGCACACAGTGACGTAACGAAATCTGCGTCATAGACACCTTACGTGCACACTATGCTGCTGCGTTCTTTCTGGCGGGAGTTGTGAGACGTGTGTGTGTCTGTGTGTGTGTGTGTGTGTGTGTGTGTGTGTGTGTGTGTGTGTGTGTGGACGGATGTAATGATGGCTATCTCCTAAACCACCTCGTTGGAGGCCTTTTTACTTTGAGATAAAATGGGAATTCACCTTCTCCAGACCTACCTTTCACGATTTTCAGCCTACTGCATTTTCAGAAGAGTTATCGCCGATTTTAAAAAATCGGTCATGTTACGAATTTTTTAGTAAAAAATGTTCAAATGGCTTCATTTTCTGAAATTGGGAAGATCATCCAGTTATACTGCCTGTTTTTGTAGCACAGCTCTGTAGCTCTGACAGGTTTTGTGTAAGAAAAATATTTCCGAGGTAGGGGTGGTTTCCATATAAGGCCAAATATCTATGAAAAGACTCCTTCAAATTACTCATCATTCCGGTATTTTAGTCACTTGTGCCAACTGCACATATGACATGAACTACTGCACTATTATAGCTTTAGTATTAAGAATAGCAGAGCTTTTAAATAAACACATTTTTCACGTTTCTGCGAGAAGCGCCCGTCAAAAAAGTTCCAATTTTGCAATTTCGTAAGTACAATCCAAGGCACTTAAGTCCACGTTCATCAGCTCATCTAGATCTTCCCGATTTTATGTAAAAATTAATTCAGTCACGGAAGTCACAAAAGCAACAAGGAAATCACAAGAAATGTAGAAGTATCATCTGTCAGACGAGCAGCGTGAGGCTGACGTCAAATGTTTGGTTCACAGACAAAATCTGCAAGTATCGTCACTGCTTTCCGACATTTTCATCAGCCCTCTAGATCTTCCAGATTTCATGTGAAAAAATAATTCAGTCGGAGAAGTCACAAAAGCCAACAGGGAAATCACAAGACATGAACAAGCATCCTCAGACGATACTCAGTGCTAGAGGCTGACGTCTCAAAAGTTTTACTTCACGGAATTGACGTCATCTCTCTCTCTCTCTGTATGACGACCTGCCAGAGGCTGACGTCAAATGTTTAGTTCACGGAACTGACCTCTCTCTCTCTCTCTCTCTCTGGGGAGCCAGGGTGGCCGAATGGTAGAGCGTTGGACTTTCAATGCTTGGGCCGAGAGCCAAATATTTGTGCTGGCCTTTTTCTCGTTGCCCCGTCTTTGATATCACCCTTATGTGGGGGAAAAGGACGTTAAACTCCTAAACACCCACCCACCCACCCCTTTCTCTGTGCCTCTCTCTCTCTCTCACTCTCTCTCTCTCTCTCTCTCTCTCTCTCCCTTCTTCCCCCACCCGGCCCCACCCCCAGTCACGTGGCTAATCGGTCGAGGTCGTAGAGGATCTAGTGTCATTGGTAGAACTTGGAGAGGGGAGAACCGGCAACAATAACAACAAAACAAACAAAATAAAATGAAGTTTGGAGAAACAACTTTGTAGGACGGGGCCGTTCCTCCTTGTTTTATAAAAAAAAAACACCAAAAAAACAAACAAACACAACAAACACATCACTAGCAAGTAAAGTCTACTGCGTTAGGAGATACGAAAATGTTTCGGTTTGAGTAAGCCAAATTCAAAATCGGTTTCTGATCTTCAGTAGTTATATAGCTGTTTATCAGTTCATAAACTTCTTTCGTTTAGCAGACACGATGAAACTCCATAGTGTATCCGAACATAGTTTTGAAACTTTGGTTAAAAAAAAATAAAAGCAATTTTGAGCTGAATGCAGCCATTGCAATCTGAACAAATTTACAACTACGATCATTTACAAAACTCTGAACTGCAAGGTGGCTCGTGACTTTCTGTGACGGACCTATTTCATTTACACGTTTCGATGCAATCATTTTCACGTCTCCGTGGGGTGTACCATAGATTCGACTAAAAAAAAAAAAAGCTCATCAAACAAAAAATTCCTACCGTCATGGAAACCGAACTTGTCAGAAACGCCCAGCCTCTAACAGTGATGTTTTTGCTTTCTTTTCCCATCCAATTTTCAATGGGAAAACGAAATGTTGACGGTCGTCTTTGCAGATTTCCGCCATTTTCAGGCTTCAAGCGCAGTTGATTGGTTGGTCGGTCGGCTGGTTGGTTCAGTAGATGAATGGTTGCGTGTTTATCGTCTTGATTTCACAAAACAAAGATGACACAAACGACGGGGCAGCGAGTAAAACGCCAGCACAAACCTTTGGCACCCAGTCGGAATACGAACTCACGACCCGAGCATCGAAAATCCCGTACTTTACCAACTCGGTAACACCGTACACCCTCCTTGACATCTCCACTTCCTCACGACTGCTGCAGTCATCCTCTGACACCTACAAAGTCCGGGTTTGCTATTGCAGAATTAATTCATTCGCTCACCCGTTCCTACCGTTACAACACCTCTGTTACATGGAATCAGCTTCCTCTATCTATCAGAAACAATTCAGCTTCCTCTTTCAATCAGAAACAATTCAAACAAAGCATGTGCCGCGTGAAAGCACACCTCTTGACTTGGCAGTAGCTATGCGACATCGTTCCGCTGGTGTGTGTGTGTGTGTGTGTGTGTGTGTAGAAGGTGGGCGTGGTGGTGTATGTGGGGGAAGGGTGGGTGGGTGTTTGGGAGTTTAACGTCCTTTTCCACCACATGCGGGTAATATCAAAGACGGGGCAACGATGAAAAAGCCAGCACCAATACTTGGACCTAGCCAGGATACGAACTCACGATCCGACCACTGGGGAGGAGGTCAGGGGGTTCTGACGTGAGTTATCAGTTTTTGTTTTGTCTTGTTCTGCTTTACCCGTCTCGCGTGTGTTTTATCAGTCTCGTCCCTATTTTATGTGTGAGTCAAGAACAACACCAACATTCTTAGCTGATTTGGCAAATGGAACAGTAGCATCACCGGACAACAAGAGCATCAGGTAATGGAGCATCGTTAATCCTAAGCTAGTTAAATGTCATCCATGACTTCTAGGGAAGGTTCGGTTCGGTGAAGCTTACCTGCTCATACTAGAGTCGGGGTTTTCCGCCATGTTTTCTTGTTCTCTTGTTCTCGGAGTGAATCTGAGTATAGCCAGAGTATAGCAATAGTATATGGGTGAATGGCTTGACTGACCGTGAGAGCTTTCAATGTTTGAGGATAGTTGGGAGAGTGGAGTATAAATCCGGCTTGGCGGATTTTGTTGCTGCTTCAGTACTTCTTCCCCTGTCACTACCGCTCAGCTGGGTGAAGGCTATTATGGAGGGAACTCGTACAGGTCTATTTTTAGACGGACGTCACTTGAGGTCACGGGATTCCGGAAACGCCTGATAGCGCGTTCAAACCCTAACCAAACCCTAAGCCTAACCCTAAGGCCTCGGTCACAACCGGCCGCACGAATTTTTGATGCTTGCGATCTCCACGAAATGTCTGCGGCCTGCGGCTTCTACGATCTGAAAAAAAAAATTTAAGGTTGCAAATCGTGCGTACGATATACGTGCGATGGCGTACGTTCCCCGCAAGTCTCGCACGGGTAACGTCTTGCGATTTCAGTTGGTCAAAAATCGTACGACGGCCGTACGGATCGTATGTTGTCCTCGCAGTTATCGTACGGAGGTCGTACGCCTTCGTACGACGTTCGTGCGATGTTGACGATGTTTGCACGGGCTATACGGGTGTCGTGCGTGCGCCGTACGGCTATCGTAAGTGCTCTGTACGCGTGGTGTGCGTCGGTCGTTCGACGGCCATGGCCGACGCGCGTTTTTCATGCATATAGGGACCAGCCTACATATATACATGTAGTTTGTTTATGGAAAGAAGACATCAGAGGATTTGGATATTATTAACAGAGAGTTTGACAAACCTATGGACACGTACACAACTTGACAGACACTGACACAGCACTGCAACACTTCTACATTGCACACCAACATCCCCCGGGCCCGCACCTGGTCTTGCGTCCGCCTTGCGGAGCAGGCACGGAGGACGTGCATGCATCGTGGAAACATCGTACTGCCGACTTGCGGTCTGTGATCACGTGCGACCATCGTGCGGTCCTCGTGGGGAGCACGCAAGACAACCGTGCGTCACTCGTGCGGTCATCGTGCGGCCATCGTGCGGCCATCGTGACCTATTTTTCTCGCCCGGAGATGTCCAGGTCGTACGATGCACTTGCGGCAATCGTGCGTTGGCCGTACAGTGGCCGTGCGGCCAACGCAAGTGTGTAAAAAATCGCAGGTGATCGTCGAGTTTGTTGATCTTGTCGAAAACCGGCCGCAGCGCTCTGCGGCATCCTTGCGGCCTCGAAATTTCGCAGGACGCCCGTGCGCCGTTCGCAAGATTTGCCACGATTTTTGGCCGTAGACCCGCCGTAGGAGCCCGTACGGCCGGTTGTGACCGTAGCATAACCCTAAACCTAAGCCTAACCGTCTAAAAATAGACCTGTACGAGTTCCCTCCATAATAGCCTTCCCCGCTCAGTTGGTATAGCTCGCCCGTTAGGGTGTGCAAATATATACCAGTCAATTCCTACGATATTTCGGCATAAACAGTCGTCCGCTAACGGGAGCGACTGTATCCCCGAAACGCGTGGGGGGGGGGGGGGGGTGCAAATGTACTCCGGGGTCTGGCGAGGTGAAGTCACGTGGCCGCTGAGTTCGTTCTACGACTTTACTTTATGCCAAATATCGACGGAAGTCAGGCTGGTATACATTTGCACCCCCTAACGGGCGAACTATACCAGCTGAGCGTCAGTACCTCTGCAGAACGTCAGTCACTGAACAATGTTTGCGTGATTTACGATGCACCGCGCCTTGGACTTTCAATCTTCCAGTGCAGGACACAAGTCCCACCAAAGCCCGCGGTACATGGCGGTACGTTTCCTCTGCCGCCCCAAAAACACACTGTTCAAGAAGCTCATCGTAGTTCGCATCCCTGGGCCGTGTTGGGCGAAGTAGACCACCACAGCCACGCTCATTTAGTACAGTTCGCCTGTTTAGATCGGTTTAGGGTTGGGTTTAGGGTTAGGGTTAGATTTAGGGTTGGGGTTACCTTGTGGTAATGGTGCAATCGCTGTTTTGTTTAGTAGTTAGTTAGTTAGTTAGTTAGTTAGTTAGTTAGGGCTTAACGCCGCGCAAGCAACAAAGACTAATTCGCGGCTAAGTAAAAGTTTGCCTCTGCCAGGTCGTTAAAAGGGTAAAAAGCTATTCCGTAAAACAAGATGTTAAAAACAAAACAAAACAAACAAACAAACAAAAAAACCTGTCAGATCCTGTTTCGTTTAGACGGTCGCAGTGCATTTACAGCAGGTGCAAATGACACAAGGGGGCGAACTGTACCGTCGCAGCGCCTCAGCATCTCCAAGACGCTTGAAACTGTGAATGTGTGACAGAGCATCATGGTTCACACACACACACACACACACACACACACACACACACACACACACACACACACACACACACACACACACACACACACACACGGGTACAGGTAACTTGAATTACTGCACTGTTACAGTTTTGGTCTCCAGAATAACAGGGGGATTCGGGATAGCCTAACGGTAGAGCGTTGGACTTTTAATGCTCTGGTCGTGAGTTCGAATCCCTGCTGGGGCCAAACATTTGTGCTGGCCTTTTTTCCCCCCGTCTTTTATATCACATACGTGGTGGAAAAGGACGTTAAACACCCTAGACACCCACCCAGCCACACTCCAGAATAACAGACCTTTTAGTTAAACGTGTAATACCAGCAGGGTGTCCACAAGAAGGAGATATGCAAGGAGTCTTGCAGTTTCGCAAGCACACTTCACGATATTCAAGGCCATGTTTCGCCAGCCGTGTTCATCTGCTAGATTACTGCTAATTCAACAAGAAGTCACAGCACCAACAAGCTAGTTAGTTAATTAGTTATTTGGGCTTAACGCCGCGCAGTCAACAAAGGCTAATTCGCGGCTAACGAAAAACAGATTCCTTCCTGCCAGGTCCTTTAAAACCTAAAATTACCACGTTAAAACAAGATGTAAAGAAATATTAAAAAAATCTATCGGGTTTAAATGATAAATTTCTTTCAAGGTTTAAAATTTAACCTAGAAGGTCAGTGAAAGCTGAGGCTCAGTGAATATTTGCTTGAAGAGCACTATAATGATTTATAAAACAAGTGAACCTCTTTCAGGAAGCTGAAGATGCTGTCAGGGGAAGGGGGAGGGGGGGGGGTGACGTCCCTGAACAGCACCTTCAGTGAATATGTGCAACTGACACAGCAGTAACATTACTAACAAGAAAAGCACACGCCCGGGAGGAAAGCTCGTTTACGGATGGCCGGGACTACCCCGGAGGAAACTTAGGTGGACGGATGTGGTACTTCATGGAGTTTGTCTGCCATTATGGTGAGCATTTCAGAC
>JACVVK020000346.1:0-7500 GCA_018292915.2 Batillaria attramentaria | reverse complement strand
GCGTACAGGTGCGCTCACAAATCAAGCCCGACTGTTCCAAAACATGAGCTGGCTTCTTTGAAGCCTAGTACTACTAGTAGCAGCGGGGGGGGGGGGGGGGGGGGAATTAAAATGGGCGGCCTTTTTCCGTTGCACTGCCGCTTCGAAAGTTTCGACGACGCCGTGTAATCATCCACATCACAAGACGTGTCATATATACCAAGGGAAGCACCCCCTAAAGTCGCACCCGTGAAAGTGGGTGAATCTCGGCTGTGTGGCAACAGCCTCCGTCCCCATTGGGCCCATAGCACACCCGCTCTGCCGGGTAGGAGCCGACCTAGGTAGGAAAAATCCCGCTTGCCTCCGTCGGCTGGGACTCAGTCGAACCCGGGTATCGCTGTCCATGGTCCGAAGTGCTAGCCACTACACTACGGGGCCGGTAAAACTGTTATTTTAAAACATGAGCATATATATACACGATTTATAGATTTAGTAGCGCATTTGTACAAGTCGGTTTCTGGGTGGTAAACAGCCCCTTTTAACCCTTTCACTGCCGCTATCGCATTATTTCATGACTGGTACCAGTAGGCCACCTGTTACATTAGCTGAAAATGTTAAATCTGTATTTTCCAGTAGTTGGGGGGGGGGGGGGGGGGGGGGGGGGCTCTTTGACGCAGTACAGGTTGTGGTTCCTGTGTACAGCAGAGTGACGTGAAGAGATGTTATCCGTAAGTGAACCGAAACGCGTCTGGCAATGAAAGGGTTAACAGTTCTTACCGACAACTGAAAATCCAAAACTTTTATTTTTCTCCGGTGCTATATATGGCGTTTTGGGATTTGGAAAAACGCAGTGCTGTATGGTGTGGAAACCCGCTGATTGGCGGTGCAATGATTTAGAGCTGCATAGCACTGGAAAAACGCCCATCCATTTTGTTTCACCGGCATGCGAGTAGTAACAAATATAGGGTGGGTGGGTGGGTAAGGTGGGTGTTTGGGGGTTTAACGTCCTTTTCCACCACATAGGGTGATATCAAAGACGGGGCATCGATAAAAAAGCCAGCACAAATATTTGGCCCCAGCCGGGATCGAACTCACGACCCGAGCATTAGAAGTCCAACGCTCTACCATTCGACCACACCGGCTCCCCGTAGCAAATATACAAATAGCGCCGGTGTTAGTAATAGGGTTGTCACACGCTGCGAGTCTGCAGGCCTACCAGCGGTGAAATACCCTCAGGGCCAATTAAATCCGCTTGTAGCGGGCACTCCCCGGAGACGCCCCCGCGACGCCTGTGAATAGATCACGGTCCTATTTTTTTTTTTCCTCGCCCGCGTGCTGTGTGCATTGTCTAGCGCTAGGCCGGCAGCGCAGTCCGCCCAGTGCACGCTGGTATCGTGTGAACAGAACATCCATCCGGCGAGCTTGCGAGTTCGCTGTAGAAACTCTCCGTGTGAGAGGGCCTTAAGTTAGCCGCGTCGTGGATCTTTAGTCAATTGCTGTCTACGTGAACAGCTTGAAGACGGTGACGCAATTCAGTAACTGAACCGTGACGTCATGCTGCAGGGTATAATAATAATTATTGGGGGGGGGGGGGGGTGGGGGGGGGGGGGGACAGCGGGACGGTCCTGATTGGCCGATGAAGGACTGATCAATTTGACAGATATAAGTACTTGACATGAGTTCCTAGTGCATGCGGGGAAACTGGGTGGCCGAATGGTAGAGCGTTGGACTCTCCATGCTCGGGTCGTGAGTTCGATTCCCGCCGGCTGGGGCCAAATATTTGTGCTGGCCTTTTTTCTCGTTGCCCCGTCTTTGATATCACCCTTATGTGGTGGCCGGAAAACGACGTTAAACTCCCAAACACCTACCCACCCTCCTCGTGCATGCGAGCGGGGCGGGGGGACGGGGGTGGGGGACAAGAGTCGTGTGGGCTCTTCGTAACCACACGACTCTTGTTTATTGCACTAAATGTCTGATGTCTTCAGTACTGATGCCACAATGTCCTTTAAACGGACGCAATATCCAAAATGGAGCATCAGTTTATTTGTGGAGTTTGTGTTTCGTAAACACCTCCCATCCCTCCCCACTCCCCCTTCCCCCCACCCCCATCCCCCGAACCCCCGAAGGAGTTTGGGTTTCATAAGTCCCCTCCCCCCCCCCCCAACCCCCGCCCCCCAATCCCTTCCAACCTGTACCTTCCCGCTTCCCCCTGTTTTCTTCGTCAGCCCGCATCGATAGTGACTCAGTTTATGTCCATCTTGGTTGTTTACTTAATCTGGCTTTTCTTGCGACAGCCAAACGCCCCCAACCCCCTCCCTCCAACCCCCTGTGAGATTTGCATGACCAAAAGTACATTAATTTCAGAGTTTGGCGAAGTTCCAAAAGAGAAAATCGCGGTTGCTGTTATCACTCTCGTCGAACTTTCATGTCATGGTCATCACAAAGTTCTGCCCGCTGGCCTTCCTGTTGGAACCTCATCCCACAGTTTCGTTTCGTAGTGTACGGTCATGTACACACGTCAGGAGCCTTGAGGAGGGAAAAGGGGCGGGCAGGGGAGGGGGGGGGTAGGGGGTGGGGGTGGGGGTCGAAACCAGTGAAGCGTGTCGTATTATGTTTGACATATGCCCTGCAGCACTCTCTAGCCCAAGGTGCAGTGAACCATGTCGTCAATGAAGCTAGAGTTTACCTTGTCCTGTCCGTCCACGTCGCTCTAGCTACTAAATAGAGACTGTGACGGCGACGTCTGTAGATATCAACGACGAAGAACCTGACCCATGACTATGAAGACGATGAATGTGATGGCGACGACGATGACGATAACGATGACCCCGCTGCTGCTGCTGCTGCTGCTGACGGTGACGATGAGGGTGTGGATGAGGACGACGACGACAACGACGACGACTACGACGATGATGATGATTATGAGGCGGCGACGACGACGACGAGGAGGAGCAGGCGGACGACGACGATGGTGATGGTGACGACGATGACGACGATGATGATGATGATCCCTCTGTGACGATGTCAGCAAAACGTTGTTGGAGACGATTGCAGAAAATTTCGATAACGTTAACAGTCAGCACGACGACGGGTGATAAAGAACATACAACGATGACAATGAAGACGACGATGCTGATGCTGACTCGATGACCCTAAAATAATCATCAAAGTGATGCTGGCCCATGATGATGATGATACGAGAGAGGTAGGAGGACTGACGAACTCGTTTAGAATCTGGTGAGAACTCGAAATGTACAAAATGCTAGGTCGATAAAACTGATCGACGACGGGTGATGAAGCTAATATCATCAGAACATACAACGTTGACAGTCAAGACGATGATGCTGGTGCTAACTCAATGACCCTGCGATAATTATCAAAGTTATGATGGCTCATGATGATGATGATATGTAAAAGAAATTTTACGATAGAAGTAGGAGGACCGATGAACTCGTTTAGAATCTCGCGAGAACTCGAAATGTTCAAAATGCTCGGTCGATAAAACTGATAACGAAATACGAAAGTGACAAACAGCCGTTACCATCCACATATACTCAGCCTGTATCACATGTACCACTCACCCCCCCCCCACCCCCCACCCCCACCCCCCTCTACACCCACCCCACGTGTCTGTGCGGACATAATTATCGTTCTATGATCATCATCACCTTTGCTAAATCTCTGACCCACTCTCGACTCATCTGGCAGTCGCCAAAGGCAAATAGTGGATCAGATGTGGGCAAAGCGTCGTGTTGCAAGGCCCGTATTGCCGCTGGCTGTCACCAGATCTCGATGGCTGATTGCACATTCGATGAGGCTAGTCTCTTGACAGTGTATTTGTCATTGTATGTCGTATTTAGAGAGAGAGAGAGAGAGAGAGAGATGATGGTGATGGTGATGATGAAACTTTATTTATCAACGGTAAAATTTTTGACAGAGAAAGTTCGTCAGTTTACGAACTTGCCGTTCTTAACTCAAAAACAACAAGAACAACAAGAACAACAACAACAAAATGTAAAGCAAACTAACAGCAGTAAAGTAAAAAGCAACAGTTAAACAGCAGTCAGAGAAGGAAACCTACATCCTACGGGGGGAAGAAAAAGAAAAGAAAAAGCGCATGTACAGATACACATGCCCCCCCCTCCCCCCCCCTTTCCCCTCAAATGCTCTCTTTTTCTCTCTCTCTCTCTCTCTCTCTCTCTCTCTCTCTCTCTCTCTCGTTCACACACACACACACACACACACACACACACACACACACACACACACACACACACACACACACACACACACACACACACATCCGCACTGACACACGCGCGCGCGCGCACGGCCACATACATGTCTACCCGACGGAGTGGGAGAGGGAATGTTCCCTCGTTACTCTCATGCCATGTTTCGGTTGTTTAACTAGCGATTTAAGGTGTGTGTGTGTGTGTGTGTGTGTGTGTGTTGTGTGTGTGTGTGTGTGTGTGTGTGTGAGAGAGAGAGAGAGAGAGAGAGGGGGGAGGGGGAGAGAGAGAGGGGGGCTCATGACGGGCTCATGACCAGAGACAGAGCGAGTGCAAGAGGACTTCAACTGAATTTTAGTTCGTATGTCCACCGTCAGACTTCACACGGGCGTCTCAGTGTCTAAGGCGTGATGGTGACGTGATAGTCATCTACAGATAGTAACTGCTGATCGAAATGTCTCATCTATGTTACACGTACCTGAGCCAAGCCCCCCCCCCCTCCCCCCCGCCCCATTCCCCACCTACCCCTCATCCAGATCGCCTCTTCGTCTACACTACTATACTGTATATAAACTATATACTAGATACATGCATTTATTTCCGATAGACATGTCTCCGAACACAAGCTATGCTAAACCTACATATTACCCTTCATGACCCCTCCCCCTCCCCCCCCCCCCCTCCCATCCTTGCTACCTTTGCCTGCCACCTCCCCCAAATCGTCTCTTCATCTGCTTTGCTACAGATTTTACTTCCGATAGACATGTCTCCGTTCACAAGCCATGCTTAACCTACCTACCCCCCCCCCCCTTCTCCCAGGCTCTCCCCCTCCCATCGCCTACCTCCCCCAACCCGCCCCAAATCGTCTCTTCATCTGTACTACTACAGATAATAACTCCTGATGTCTGCGTTCACAAGCCATTTCTACACCATACCATCACAAGACATGCTATACCTATCCATCCCTCCCTCCCCCCCCCCCTCCGCCCCCCTCACGCCCCCCCCCCCCCTTACCTACACCCTCCCCCCCCCCCCCCCCCCCCCCCCCCCAGCGCTATCGGTCAACAAATGTGTACACCACGTCGCCCCAGCCTCTCGTTATGAACAACCTACTACCAATGTTGAAATCTCACCCTGTAGGTACCATTGGCGATCAACTCAAGTGTGAACAGAACTCACATCAAGAAAGTTAGTGAGACTGTGACGATAGGGTGACGTTGACCGCAGAAGTATCGACACTGAGTATCTCCAACGGAGCCTGAGATCTTGGATACCAATATCACACTCCCTCTTTGTGTTTATTTGCAAGGAATGGAATCACGCAGAGCAAAGAGCGGAAAGAAAACGAGGACAGTGAGTACACATGCACTTGTCTAATAATTCTCCGATCCCTCAGCTATTGGTTCGTGAGTATGTGATAATAAGTGATATCACACTCGTTACTGACGCGAACTGCCGTTCGTTCGGTTGTAATGATGACTTTCGGCAGAAACACAATTCGATAACCATAGCACAGTAGTTGAGCTGAGAGCCGGCAAGGGGAATACAACAAGAAACAAATTTTATCCACGGAATGGGTGGGTGGGTGGGTGTTTGGGAGTTTAACGTCCTTTTCCACCACATGCGGTTGATACCAAAGACGGGGCAACGATGAAAGAGCCAGCACAAATATTTAGCCCCAGCCGGGATTCGACCTCACGACCCGAGCATTAGAAGTCAAACGCTCTACCATTCGGCCACCCCGGCTTCCCTTATCCACGGAATGTATTGAACATACGGCAATAACTTGAACCGTCTGTGTTGGCTTGTGGTTATTGCGGTAATTGCCCGATGATGGATGCATGTATGGCCGACGCGCGACAAAAAAGCAATTGCAAGGCAATCTGGCCGTGTCAGTTGTGTACCGACAACGGGCTATGGCGTCAATCTCTCGGAGTAAGAACGGCAATTGTCTTCCCAGAATTTGAACACAGAGGGGAGTAGTGAAATTTAGAACGTTCACTAGTGTCAGCTCAGACTTTCGGCGGATGCGTTACGTAAATCTTAGTGCCAAAGCAATTAAGCCCCCACTACTCCTACTACTACTACTAAAAGCTCGGCTGGGGCCAAATATTTGTGCTGGCCTTTTTCTCGTTTGCCCCGTCTTTGATATCACCCCGGCTTGTGTGGTGGAAAAAAGGACGTTAAACTCCCAAACACCCACCCACCCTACTACTAAAAGCCAGGGAATCCGGGACAGTCAAGCGGTAGACTAGTGGCGGAGAGTCCTGACTGTGGCCAAATATTTATTTGTGCTGGCCTTGTTCTTGTTGCCCCGTCTTCGATATCACCCGTACGAGGTGGAAAAGGACGATAAAAACCCCAAACACCCACCCACCCCACCCTACTAAAGACCAATGAAGAGGTTGCTTATTTCAAGTAGAATAGTGTAGTTAACGGATTAGTTTTCATTCTATCAAATTAACGAGTCTCGTCCATAACTATAAAGCGGGAAAACTAAAAGAAGAAAAGACAGGAGTGAAGTCATTTAAGAATGAATCTTCGCAGACAATATTTGCAGCAACGGTTTTCTTTGTCCGATCCCTGGAAGCTTAAAAAACCCTTTGAAACTGTCGGTGGATTTTTATCAGAACGTGAAAAGAGGTTTGCTCAAGAAATAACGCAGAAGGAGGAAAAGAAGAAAAGAAAAACCCCGTCCCGAGCACAATACGGGAGACCATTTCAGAATACAATGGACAAGCTTCAAAGGGATAATGAAAGGAAATGGCCCATTATTCGCTGAGAAGGCACACACACACACACACGCACCCGCGCGCGCCCCTCTGTCGAAAACTGAAAGCTTTATTATGCAGAGCGTCAAGAGTAGAAAGTCTTCAGACTGTGTGTGTGTGTGAGAGAGAGAGAGAGAGAGAGAGAGAGAGAGAGAGAGAGAGAGAGAGAGAGAGTACTTTATTTTCCAACGGAAGTGATTTAACCTTAAATATTTATATAACCATTCTCTCTCAGAGAGAGAGAGAGAGAGAGAGAGAGAGAGAGAGAGAGAGTGTCTTTATTTTCCAACGGTAAATGTCTTCGCACAAACATACCATACTACAACTTGCCATTGCTAAAGCCGGTACGAAAACACACACACACCACACACACACACACACACACACACACACACACACACACACACACACACAGAGAGAGAGAGAGAGAGAGAGAGAGAGAGAGAGAGAGAGAGAGAGGGGGGCGGGGAGAATGACAGTTCCTTTGACAGTTCCTTTAAGAAGCGCGTTCGGAACAG
>JACVVK020000345.1:397500-499533 GCA_018292915.2 Batillaria attramentaria | reverse complement strand
TGAGGAGGAGAAGTGCGTTCGGAACACCATACGCGTCAGCATCGATGACGCAAGTTTTCTTACGTCATTGTCAGAGTTACACTTGCATAATCGTCTCTGCGGGAGATCGGCAGTGACGTGCGTTTGTACCACAGATGCTTGCCTATGAACGTGGAAATTTTAGCCCGTCCTATTATGTTGTTTCCATTACTATGGAAACAACATAAAAACACAGCAACTTAAAAATAATACTCACTGTGGTTCTGAAAGACACTCACCAGAGCCAACCAGTGAGCTTTGCGCCTATATAGCAACGGATGCTACGGTAGCATACTAACAAAGGTCGCTTCCCTTTGGCCGGTACAAACCCGTTTTGCTGGCTCTGTATTTAGTTCCGCACCTTATGATGTCATGGCTGAGAATAAAAAAAATAAATAAATAAAAAAAAAGAAAGTTGGCACTCCCCTATAACGGACCTCCACAGCCAAGTGTTGGGAATGTGAGGGCCCGAAATGAGAACCATATCAACGAGAGAGTTAATTCCGTTTTCTCTCCGGTTTCAGCTATGTCGGTGCTTTTGTGGTCTGCCCTCTTACACACAAAATCCTCCGTCCCTATGCGGTATCTGTGAACAAAGAAGAACATTCAATGAACAGAACCTTTCTCAAAGTTCACTACAGCCGAGAACTGGACTCGGCTGCTCTCCGGAGGAAGAACACGTCAGGAGAAACAAGCGACAAATTAAAGAAACCTGACAGTTACAAGTGGAATATCACACGATGTTTCCCGGCCTTCCAAAACCGCTACAATGAATTTCAGAGAGCTGCCGAGATGGTTGCGGCCAGCAGAGCGCTTGGTGTCGACCATTTTGTTTTCTATGTAGAATCCATTGGCCCTGGACTAAAGAAAATGCTTCAGATAAGAACTGACATGTTGCCAGATGCTGACTGAGAAGTCAGTGCAGTCAATCACAGTGCACCGATCTTCCGACTCACAAATCACACGTGTGGGTTTGTCTGTCGGAGTATTCGAGGGTTCCCTACCAGAACGTCCTATCTCTCTATCTGTATCGATGGTAGGGAACGCTCGATTTGCTTGACGAAACTGCCGTGTAATGGCAAAACAGAGCAAAACGTCATTTTGTGGAAAAAGGAGATTACATCAGTGTTTTTCATCTTGAAATCACCCCGTTTCCCATTAAATGATGTCATGGCCTTCCCATGTTGTGCCATATACTGGGCCGAAAGAAATTAGATGAGTTGCAATGGAGAATCAGAGGGCGTGGCTACGGGTCTGTGGGCTACGTGTTAACTGGACCAAAGAGGCATGACTATAGTGGCACAGATGTTCCTGCTCTCTATCTGTGTCTGTGTCTGTCTGTCTGTCTCTCTCTAGGCTGGGAGGTTTGCCTTTTTGTTTTGTTTTTTCTTTTCATTTTATTTCATTTATTTTACTTAGTTTTTTGTTGGTTGTTGTTGTTGTTGTTTAATGTTGTTGTTGTTGTTGTTGATTTAAGGAGGGGAGGGGGAACATGTATTTGCAGTGCACATAAAAAAGTGTGAAAATGATTATCACACTTGCTGATGTATGTGATGTAAATGTCTTTTTCAACAACGGATAACAGAACGGCAGATAATCGCAAACACATATCAGATACGAAATGACATTTAGGCTGCATTATAAGAGAGAACCAAGATATATATAATGCATTATTATTATTATTATTGTCAACATCACACTGGAGGCTAAAGGACACAAGACCTCAAAATGCCTATATATTCCCTTTTAGCATCAGTCATCATAGTCACCCCTCAAAATGCTTCAATCTACAAACAATTACCACCATGAACAGACCATTCAAAGGCATGCACCTGACAGGAGTTTTAAAAAATGTGAATGTCTCCTTTCCGCTCAGGCCTCACTGGAGTAATGCACGTCTACTTTCTCTTTAGGCCAGATAGCAAGATCACACAAATCCGCTTGCCACTTGTGCTCGACCTCTGTGCAAAAAGTCCCAGCTTCACTGGCAGCTTGCCTTTTTTTGCGACCGCCTGCTATGCACCTTGACCTACATAATCTGAAAATCACGAAAATCACACTTTTCCATGACAACAAAAATCACTACAGACTAACACACTCGCCAAACAGGGTACCTCAAATGAACACCAAACATGACCCCACGGTCAATTCGTGTCCTTACACCTGCATGTGCGTGCGGGTATATTTTCTTCACTTATGTACAGGTGCTCACCGAAGACAATCTTGCTGAGGTGTATCCATGGAACCTACACTTATCTGCTAAAGAAGTGCATTACCAGGCTCAGTTCAGTGCCATCCAGGATTGCCTCTACCGCCATCTACATTCATCTCGCTACCTGCAGTTTGGTGATGTTGATGAGCTCATTGTGCCGAAGTCACATGACCAGCTGCTTCCTTTTCTAGACGAGCACTTCACGAAGGTGTGTTGAGTTAGCCAACACTGCATGTCTGGTTGTCTGTCTGTGTTTCTGTCTGCCTGTCTGTCTGTGTTTCTGTCTGCCTGTCTGTCTGTGTTTCTGTCTGTCTGCCTGTCTGTCTGTGTTTCTGCCTGTCTGCCTGTCTGTCTGTTTGTCTGTCTGTCTGTCTGTCCGTGTGTGTATATGTGTCAGTCGATCGCTCGCTTTTTTTTTTAAACTACTTTATTATCCCTTTCGGGAAATTCGGGCTGCTTCCTCCAATAAAAAAATGCATCGCCGCTGTGCAGCTCCACCCAATACCTATCCTATTTTTCATTTCAATTTTGCTGGGTGAGGAAAGTCTGATAACCCGGAGAGAAACCACCAATGAGCAGCCAGGTAGCCACGAAAAAACCGGTATCACATTTCACAAGCTCGACTCTCTCTCTCTCTCTCTCTCTCTCTCTCTCTCTCTCTCTCTCTCTCTCTTTGTGTTAAAGCTTTGACCATTGATCAAATAAGAAAGAATCACTGTCATTGTGATCTTCATTGTCTTTGACGGTGATTGCAATGCGCAGACTGCGCAGACTCTTGACACCCACTCAAAAAATCGCAATATTACGTGACATCTTCAGATCACTAGCAGCCACTTCAAGCCACACTTATGCAATCTTCAGCGGTCTGGGGCCTGGCGGGAAGGCCTACGCCTTGTGTAATAGTGGCTTGAAGTGGCTTCTACTGGTGTGCTGTGGTTTGTTCTCTTTAACCGGTCTTATCAGACAGTGGGCAGGGCGTGAATGGGCTCGGGCTCTTAAGAAACCTTTTTCTCATGTCCCTGTCTGTTTAATGACTGGAGGTAGAGACACCGACGTTGAACTTAAATACCCCCCCCCCCCCCCCGCAGTCGTTTAATTTGCTTTGCGTACCTTTAGTTTATTCATCTGTAATTTGTAATGTAGTGTCTTTTGGCCTAACTTGCTGGAGTGGGTATCTGACAAAACAGGATAGTGGTAGGTTGGATAAACTGATCAAGAAAGCACGTGGTGTGATCGGGGGGTGGGGGTGGGGGGGACACAGGACACACTTGACACATCGTACGACCGACGAACGAAGAACAAACTCAGTGACGAGACACATCCCCTCCGACAGGACTTTGACAGCTTGACTATAGTACGTAGTGGTAGGTTTAGAGTACCAAGAGCAAGGCTACCAGATATGCAAGATTGTTCATGACCATGGCTGTTAGAGCTGCCAACTCAAGTAGAACGCGCACGAGAGAGAGGTGTGTGTGTGTGTTTGGGGGGGGGGGGGGGGGGAGGGGGGGGCGGTTCGGAGAGAGAAAGAGCAGAGCGAGTGAATATGCAGAGTGAATGCCGGAATGAGTATATCAGTGAGTGTTTAATGTGATAGTAAATTGTATGTTTGTGATAATGTGTGTTACTCTTGATCTTAAGTAATTTTATTGGTCAAGACTGTTTGTTTTACCTAAGTTTTCTAATGCGTATATTTGTGGTCTTATTTATTAAAATGTTTTTGTGTGTTTACTAGTATGTGGGCCAGAAACGCAATTTCCCTTTTCGGGATCAATAAAATATTCTGTATTCTGTACAGGACCCGCAATGTTCGGATCGTGAGTTCAAACCCGGCTGGGGCCAAATATTTGTGTTAGCGTTTTTTTCTCGTTGCTCCGTCTTTGATATCATCCTTACGTGGTGAAAAAGGACGTTAATCGCCCACCCACCGTATATTATGTACATTACCATACGTTCTGTATTGCTTTCAGAACCCATCCTGCGGTGCCTTCCTATTCAGGAACGCTTTCTTCAACATGAACTTCCCCCCAAAATTCCCTCCCACTGACGAAATCTCCGCCAGCTTCCTCCGAGGACATCGCATGCCAATGCTGCTGCACACGACGAGACATAAATACATTCATCGCGCCGGAGATCGTTCAAAACCCATCGTGGATCCGCGGAAGGTCTCAGTCGGCAGTGTGCACATCGTTGAGAAGCTGAGGAAAGGTTTCCGCTCGTGTAACGTTGACCCTGAAAAGGGTCTGCTGCATCACTATAGATACGCTGGCAACATCCCCGAGAACAACAGGACCGAAGATGAGCGACTTTGGCGCCACGTGGACGTCATCGTAAAAGAGACGTGGAGAATACTGAATAGAACAGCTGGTTTGTATTTTTTTCTCAGCCTATATGTATTGTTTGTTTTGGGTGGAAGAACTAGGTACTAGATGGCCTTGCAGTTCTTATACAGCATAATTACAGAGATGACACACACACAAAAAAGAAAGCAACAACATTATTTTGCCTGTAGCACTGATTCATGATATCGTTGAGCCAACAAAATGAGCGGGTTAAAAAAAATATACCTACACTTCCTTGTTTGTTGTTACTGTTGTTTTTGTTGTGTTTTGTTTTTGTTTTTGTTTTGTTTTGTTTTGTTTTTTTTTGGGGGGAGGTGGGGTGGAGGAGGTGGGGGGAATAATTTGGTTAAACTGAAATGGTGTATATGTATCGCGATTGGGGTTGGAGGTGTGTGTGTGTGTGTGTGTGTGTGTGCGTGTGTGTGTGTGTGTGTGTGTGTGTGTGTGTGTGTGTGTGTGTGTGTGTGTGTGTGTGTGTGTGTGTGTGTGTAGGAGGGCGAGGGGGGGGGGGGGGTTTGTGAATATTGTTAATAGGATACCATTTATATATCTTCCAGATTTCTTTTGAAAATGTGTTGGCTTTTTCGATTTCACCCGTGCAAGTCATTCAAATATTCACCAGTGACAAGAGATTTAAGCCACGTCTTGCCCCTTTTAGAAAAACGACACTCAATATGTTGGTTTAGGGTGAGCCCTACAAACACTATCTCTATTTTCGTATGTTAATGAAGGAGAATTTTGCAGTCTTGAAGATCGCTCCAGCGGGAAATGCTGCCCGTCAAACATCACAGTCAACACAGCCAGACACGGATAAACTAGTGAATCTTTACGCGCACAGGCTTCCAAGTAAGACTATAAACTGATACATCTACACTTAAGTTAATTTAATGAGTAAGAGAACCTGGCACGCTTAGAAGCGGACCATGCACGTTTACACTAAACAGTTTCGGGAACCGACTCTGGTACTAAGTACGCGTGTAAGACAAGCGGGATTTTACAACTACGTCAGGAATCTTTCCTTGATTTACTCGAGGAAGTATCGTCCTCTGAGTTTTTTTTTTTTTTTTTGTGGTGACATAAGAGGTGTATCATTATATTCACCTCTTTGTACTGTTTTCTTTTGCGGTAGATACCACTCAGACGGGAAAATTAAAACTCCGTAACTGCGCAAACGTTAATATGAGTAAGTCTTCTTCTTCTCTGCCTGCCTGCCTGCCTGCCTGCCTGCCTGCCTGTCTGTCTGTCTGTCTGTCTCTCTCTGTCTCTCTCTCTCTCTCTCTCTCTCTCTCTGAGGTGGTGGCGGGGGAGTGATTGAAATTAAAGTAAGCAGTCCCCGCACCATACACTTTTTAAAAACAAAATGGCGAGCTACTTGTGGACAAATAAAAATTTGGCGTTTGATATGTTTTGCATTTCTGAACATGCACCAGGAGAAGCACAATGATCATTATCATTTGCGTAATGTGCCTTTTTGGATATGTTTCTCGACTTTTCTCTGATGAGTGTAGTGCTGTGACTGGTTTCATGCCATAAGTAATTGACTTCCCAATATCTGATATTTAAAACAAAAAATCCACTTTCAGGTTTTGTGTGTATCAACCATACCTGCCCCGCGTCATTTTCTCCAAAACCGGAAGTTCGCTTACGTCAGATCCTGGCAACCCGCACCGGACAGTATCACTCCCATTCCTCTGCAGTGACGGCATTCATCAAGGACATTCCAAGTTACAAGTATATATTTGTGAGCGCAGCATCAACCAGCCACTACACCGAGATGCAGGGGACTGGTGTTAAACCTCGTCTCAGAAATGTGTTTCCCAGGGTGAAAAACTACACTTTTATTCTTGTGGATCTGGGACTTGGGCCAAAGCAGAGGAATCTGGTCAGTTTGTAAACTTTTTGGTTGTTTGTGTGTTTTGACGTTCGTAAAAGCGCTGAGCGCCAGTTCTAGACTACATCAATAGACTTTCATAATAATTGGAGCCTTCGAGAACGGAAAATACACCACACGAGTTGTTGATTCGACCAAAGAATCGCGAGTTTTTTACGATTTTGGTCGAAAAACGACAAACGAGTGTGGTTTATTTTCCGTAATTGGGGGCACCTGTATTTGGTTTTAAGTTGTTTCTCTATAGAGAAACAACTTTATGAGACGGGGCAGATTTTGCTACGCGCAGCAGCAAGTTTCAGTGATACAAAACAAGACTGTGACGTTTCTCCACACAATACTTACTTTCACGCACACAGTGACGTAACGAAATCTGCGGTCATAGACACATTACGTGCACACTTTGCTGCTGCGTTCATTTTTGGCGGGAATGACGTGTGTGTGTGTGTGGACGGATGTAATGATGGCTATCTGCTAAACCACCTCGCCGGACGGCTTTTTTACTTTGAGATAAAATGGGCAGTCATATTCTCCAGAGGTATTTTTCACGATTTTTAGCCTGCCGCATTTTGAGAACAGTTATCGCCGATTTGAAAAAAATCGGTCATGTCAAGAATTTTTTCGAAACAAATGTTTCAAATGGCTTCATTTTCTGAAATTGGGAAGATCATCCAATTATACTGCCTGTTTTCGTAGCACAGCTCTGTAGCTCTGACAGGTTTTTGTGGAAGAAAAATATTTCCGAGGTAGGGGTGGTTTGCATATAAGGCCAAAATCTATGAAACGACTGCTTCAAATTACTCATCATTCCGGTATTTTTGTCACTTGTGCCAACTGCACATATGACATGAACTACTGCACTATTATAGCTTTAGTATTAAGAATAGCAGAGCTTTTAGATAAAACAAATTTTTCACGTTTCTGCGAGAAGCGCCGGTCAAAAAAGTTCCAATTTGCAATTTCGTAAGTACAATCCAAGGCACTTAAGTCCACGTTTCATCATGCTCTCTAGATCTTCCAGATTTTATGTCAAAATTAATTCAGTCACGGAAGTCACAAAAGCAACAAGGAAATCACAAGATATGTAGAAGTATCATCTGTCAGACGAGCAGCGTGAGACTGACGTCAAATGTTTGGTTCACAGACAAAATCTGCAAGTATCATCACTGCTTCCGACATTTCATCCTCCCTCTAGATCTTCCAGATTTCATGTGAAAAAATAATTCAGTCGGAGAAGTCACAAAGCCAACAGGGAAATCACAAGACATGAACAAGCATCCTCAGACCATGTCAGTGCTAGAGGCTGACGTCAAAAGTTTACTTCGCGGAATTGACGTCATCTCTCTCTCTCTCTCTCTCCTCTCTCTCTCTCTCTCTCTCTCTCTCTCTCTGTATGACGACCTGCCTGAGGCTGACGTCAGATGTTTAGTTCACGGAACTGACGTCTCTCTCTCTCTCCCTCTCTCTCTCTGGGGAGCCAGGGTGGCCGAGCGTTGGACTTTCAATGCTTGGGCCGAGAGTTCGAATCCCGGCCGCTGGGGCCAAATATTTGTGCTGGCCTTTTTCTCATTGCCCCGTCTTTGATATCACCCTTATGTGGGGGAAAAGGACGTTAAACTCCTAAACACCCACCCACCCACCCTCTCTCTCGGCCTCTCTCTCTCTCTCTCCCCCTTCTTCCCACACCCGGCCCCACCCCCTGTCACGTGGCTAATCGGTCGAGGTCGTAGAGGATCTAGTGTCATTGGTAGAACTTGGAGAGGGGGAGAACCGGCAACAATAACAACAAAACAGACAAAATAAAATGAAGTTTGGAGAAACAACTTTGTAGGACGGGGTCGTTCCTCCTTTTTTTTTTTTTTTTTTTTTTGGTTGAAAGCTAACATCTCAGTTAAATGCTTCACGCGGCATCTCTGAGGCGCTTTACTTCGCTTTGTTGTAGGCTTGGAGAAGTAGGTAGGTCCGTTTCGAAGCCTCCATTTGAGCAAGAACTGGCTTACGATTGTCGCAGACACGACCGATCGTGGATTAAACTCAGCAGAAGATCATGCATTTCCCATGCAGCGAGTGGCAGAGCTCCTTCGTATCCATTCTCGTACGAAGCCGAACTGCGTCTTGTCGTGACGCAAATTATTCTTTAGTCGCTTTTGGCGTCATGCCATGACGTAAATCCTTTAGCCAGAACATGCTGCTAGAGCACTGCTCGGCGTAGTGCACATGCACGTTTTAAGTATATATTCGTAATTCACGTGTGATTTTTACGGGTACAAATGTTATACCACGCGTGGTGGATTACGGGTTTTTAAACCTTGACCTGCAATAGTTGTAGAGTGGTCTAAGTTACAGTACTTGTAAATGTGCGTGTCCGCCGGCTCGAAATCGCCTGTCTTAGTGCTTTCTGTATCCCAACTATTTCTGTTGCAGACCGAAAAATACTGTCGATGTACGGTTCTCGACTTCCCCCTTTCATCTGCTACCACAATTCTTCAAGGAACTGAAATGTGCTACTTGGAAACCTTTTGTCATTAGGGTAAGAAAACTTGATTTTTTTTTTTTTTGTATTACTATTCATACTTCCGCGGCTCTTATTAGTGAATATTGACGAGGAAGAAAAAACTATTTTTTTCCTAATCCATTTTCCATGGCAAGGAAAGAAACGGGGAGAAATAACAATAATAATACGACTAATAATGATGATGATAATAATAATAGATACTTATGAAGCGTTTATTCCTTAGTGGTCTCTACGGCACCTACAGGACTGAAAAAGCTACAAGAGCTTTAACAAATCTACATCTTTATCTGTTTGCACCCATAATTATATTCACCAATATTTTAGCACCTATTTCTCACAGAAGACTGCAATTTCTGCACATGTTCGTATCATATAATGCTTTTGTCATCCTAAGCAGGCCAGGTCAAATTGTGACCTTGGAAAAGTTTTCAAGGTTAATTTGTGACCTTGGAAAAGTCAACAAGGTCAGCTTGTGACCTTGGTAAAGTTAACAAGGTCAATTTGTGACCTTGGAATAGTTAACACGTGCCTGCTTCGTAATGACTGTCATTTATTCTGCAGTCGCTGATCGACAAGGCGGAGTTCGTGATCTGGATGGATACGTCCGTACGCTGGAGCGCCGTCTCGCCTCTGGACCCTGTCTTTCAGCGCGCCAAAGAACGTGGTCTGCAGCTCCGCGAGGTGAATAGCGGCGTAATCTCCGTTCGAACAACTGCTTCCACCTTCGACTTTTACGGCGATATGACGTGTCAGTACACGCGATTCTCCGAGATCGAGAGCGGAGCTGGAATCTACCACAACGAGGAGTTTGTACGCGAAGTTGTTCTTGACCCTTGGGTGTCGTGCGCCTTCGACACGCGGTGTATGTGTGTTGAGAAGTACAGAAAACTGTTAGGGTGCTCGGCGTCGCCGCCGAGAAGGGACAACAGGTGCCATCGCTTCGACCAGTCCAGTCTTGGCATCATCGTGTCTAAGTTATTCCTGCACCAGCGTGGGAAGCTGATATTTCAGGCTGGTTCTCACAAGGTGGCGAGAGGGCACACGTTCAACTGGTTTAAGACTGGTACAATGCCGCCGTAGTTTGCTGAGAATGAGCGAGTTACCTGTTTCTTTTGTTGCAGCATTTTGTTCAGTGTTCATACAACTGGTGCCCTAGCGATTTACATGTTTCTTTTGTTGGGTGCATCTTCACTGCATTGTTGGGTGAAGTGTTTTCATACAAACTGGTTTTCTTCGTGTGTGTGTGTGTGTGTGTGTGTGTGTGTGTGTGTGCTAAAAATTGAAGGTTAAAAAACGTTTTCTTTGTGTGTGTTTGGACATGTAGGATTGTTTTGATGATGGTTGATCAAGTGTGAAATTGGGGACAGAATGGTACATGAAAATGGCACACAGCGTCCAAGTGCCAATTATAGAAACATGATCCAGGTTTTGCTTTAATGTAGCGTTACTTATGCTGTTTTGTGTTCATTAATATGAAAAAAAAATCACACTGGTGAACAGACGGAATACAGGTCGTCATTTTCATGAGTCTTCTCTTGTTTTCTTTATTTTTTTCCATTCCTCAGGTGGCGTAGACTTTAACAAACAAGCTGAAATGCTTGTAAACAAAAACAACAACAAACCCCCCCCCCCCCCCAGACATCTAACTAACTGATTAAACAAGTAACTGATCAACTAACGAACGAACGAACAAACTAACTAACTTACTAACTCACAAACGAACAAACGAACGAACGAACGAACCAACCAACCAACCAACCAACCAACCAACCAAGTAACTAAGTAGCTAACTAACTGAAACGAAAGAATTAACAAACGAACGAATGAACAACCTATGCAACAGACTTACTACATCAGATGCTTATGGCTATTTCAAAGTTTACCATCTGACAAGTGTTGGGCGTCCAACAAAAACAACAACAACAACAACCACCGATCAATTTACTTCTCTTTTCTGCTTTTGAAACTTCCGTCTTCTGCACGTCCCAGGTTTATACTGTCCTGTAGACTATTGTGCATCATTTGTTCAAAGTTACATTTTTTTTTTTCAAGTATTGCAGACACCCCGAGCCGCGACTTAGGTTTTATCGCTTAGGCGGCGTTAAGTCCAAAAAGGAATAAATGAAGGACGAAGACCATTAAAAACAGTTTTATTGCCGAAGTGTAATACGTTGTATCCAATGCCGTTGTATATGTTCGAAAGCAAAGCAGGCTGGCAGAATTAAACACACACACACACACACACACACACACACTGAAACACACACACACACACACACACACACGCACCCACGCACACACCATCTGGAGCAGAATGGAGAATAACATGGCTGTAAAAAGCGTGAACGTTCTCGCATCATTTGGACAATTTAAGAGTCACTACAGCGTTGTTGGTAGTTTGTTTTTTTCACCTCTGAGCGTTAGAGCTTATGTTATCCCACCCTAACACCACTACTGAGAGGCACTTTTTATTTTATGAGTCAAACCGTGCTCGTCGGATTTTTCCTCTTTTTTGGGTTTTTTTTTTTGTTTTGTTATATAGGCCAGTGATAGTGAACAAGACGAATGCAGTCAGTGGGGGGGGGGGGGGGGGCACTACAGCATTATAGAACTTGATTTCTCTAACACATTGTGCTGTCGGCTGGCCTTATCCGGGTTTGCGCATTTGCGGGGAGCCAGAGTGGCCGAATGGTAGAGCGTTGGACTCTCAATGCTCGGGTCGTGAGTTCGAATCCAGCCGGCTGGGGCCAAATATTTGTGCTGGCCTTTCTCTCGTTGCCCCGTCTTTGATATCACCCTTACGTGGTGGAAAAGGACGTTAAACTCCCAAACACCCACCCACCCACTCTCTCTCTCTCTCTCTCTCGCTCTCCCCCCACCCGGCCCCACCCCCAGTCACGTGACTAATCGGTCGGCCTTTTTTCTCGTTGCCCCGTCTTTAATATCACCCTTATGTGGTGGAAAAGGACGTTAAACTCCCAAACACCCACCCCACCCTTGCGCATTTGCAGCGACGACTCCGCTGTGCCTTCTCCCGCTCTAACGCACGCACGCAAATCCCTTGGACGGGGGGGGGGGGGGGGGGGGGGAGGAGAGAGAGAAGGGGCATGTATTGAGACCGTCGAAAACAAGGCCATATACGGCACACTCGACAACCCATGGTTGTCACGAAGGCAGTTCACTGTGTGCGTGACCCTTTCCACTCAAGTTACTGTGACGTACTGATGTAAAGATTAGACACAGGGGAAGGAAAATTGTTAAGGATGTCAGACTGAGGGCGGAGCTAACTGGAGAGAGAACGAACCTGAACGCGATCTTTATTCACCATTATTCAGGGTATATGTTTCAGGCGTGGTTTTGTCTGTTTATAACACTGAACATAAAATCAAAACAAAGAAACCAACAAACGTAAAACATGGTTACATGTATTGAAGAGAAGTTCGAAGTGCTGTTGGACACACACACACACACACACACACACACACACACACACACACACACACACACACACACACAATGTAATTAAAGAACTAGTTTGCTGAAAAAACAATCAATCAACTATTCCTTCGTCTGCCGTGCTGCCTCGTTAAACAATGGTATCGTTTTGGGTTGTATCACAAAATCATGTCGTGGAAACACGTTGTACATATACAGAGACACAAGAACTAACAGCGTTCCGATCAGAAACTCTGGACTCGCCTGAAACAAGGAACAGAATGCATTTTCCAATACTTCAAAATAACCACTTTCTTGTCTTGAGTAAGATTGTTTAACATGCTGTTAGCCCACCTAGCTCTCCCATTCGAACAAGGGAACACTAACCACCACAGGACCAACAAAGAAATCTTTACTGATAATATATTGAAAGGCAAAAGAAAGTACCCACCGCATTCAAAATCGAATAATTCAAAGAGGGTGACAGATATCCAGGAAATTTTACCAACCCTTCAAACAGAATTCAGTAGAGAATCAATCACAGTTATTGTGTTTGTGTGCTAAAATATTCCAAAAACAAGAAAAAAAATGAACACGTGGGGTGAGGACCCAAAATTCACAACTGTCATTTGACCTTCTTCCGGTGACCTCAAAAACACTTAGGGGCAGGTGATAAGAGCAGTTTAACATTCCCAAGATGCATGAGAATGCTCATTGACAGGGCAATCTTCTGCATGCCGAGGGGAATGCCTGGACGAAATGATATAGACCATGCATAATGTGGACGAGAGGTTCCCCTCTGGGTTTGAAACGTGGACAAGAGACCCTCTGGGCATTCTACATGCAAGATCGTCCAAGGCATTTTCACTGGAACCATGCTGATACATCAAGAGGGCCACGGCAGGGTGGTAACATTACTCTGAGCCAGAAAACCTCTGTACCCACCTTCAGTACGTGCTCTTCGCACACCGCAGAATTTCAAACTGTTAACCTCACTAACATATGGGATCAACTGGCAAGACCCATGGGAAGAACGTTTGGACGATGCTCCCCTAGAAGTGTGTGTATGTGTGTGTGTGTGTGTGTGTGAGGGGGTGGGGGTGGGGGGTTACTGTTAGTATTAGATTGTTTCAACTCACATGAAAGTCAAATAACATGACGGAAGCAACACAGGACAGCAAGATGGCGCCAGCAGTAGAGAAACCCTTTAGGATGTTGTCGGCGTATTTCATAACGGTCGCCACCAGCAATCCTCCCACAGACTGCAGCGCCACTACCACCCACACCACCCAGTCATAACCGTAGAAAAATCCCTGCAAAAAATACGAAACCTGAAACTACTACTACTAATAGCTAGTAATATCACTATTACTACTGCTGATAAATAGTAATAACACTACTACAACTAGACGCTCTACTCAAATGTTTTTTTTCCTTCCTTTATTATCCCTTTCGGGAAATTCGGGCTGCCTCCCCCCGGGGGAAGCGCGTCGCCGCGGTGCAGCGCCACCCAATACCTATCCTATATTTGTTTTTACAATTTGCTTGGCTCAATGCGCCGCGAACTGAACCCAGCACGCATGTGTAAATGACCGGCACTCTCACGAGTCGTACATAAATGCACCCAAACCATATGATCCGAAGGGTCAACTCTGCTCTTCAAATGCTGACTTGAGAACTGCATTTTTCATGGGCTGAACATTTCAAAAGCAAGGAGCCGGGAAGGAGGAGGGGGGGAGGAACTACCCGGAGAGAATCCCCAACCATCGGCCCAAATGTAACGGTGCCACATTCTACAGGTGAAATAAAAATCCGATGTCCCAAGTGGAACTCGAACCTCTCACATCTCGCATTTATTGGATACATCAAGACCGAAGCAGCTACGTTTCTGGGGGAAAACAAATAAAGTTACGCGTACATGGGTATAAACCTCTCTCCTGTCCGCAAGCGTCACAGCAATGGCTCCAAACACAGCACCAGACGAGCCAAGCTGGATGTTCCGTATCCACAAAGACTGCTGTCCTCCCTTGAGAATCCTCTCGAAGTAGACGCTGGCGAATCCTGAGAGACAGCAACAGACAAGCACCGCTACCAGTCCACGTACAGGATTCTGGTTCTGTGTGCCTGTACCAGTTCCATTCACAGATGAACGCGCGGACTGCACCTGCATCGTGCGTTAGTTTGTCATTTTATTTATTATCATTTTATTGATTGTTATTGTTGTTGCTGAGATTTTTCAGACCTGCACAATCTCCCCCCCCCCCCCCCCCCAGACCTGTTCAACTGCACACCACCCCAAAAAGAACAAATTGTGCAGGTTTTCTTTGATAGCCATTCAGCTGATCATTATCAACCGTTACTTCTGCTTCAGTGTCTTAAATCCGAGACGACCAAAGTACATAAATCAATCAATCAATATATCAATACAATGAAATAATTATCATAATTAAATATCATAATAAACAAAATAATGAGATAATGATCAGGATTTAGGATGAATTTAGTCTGCGATTGCAGTACTGTTACGCTGTATATGTTCAACCCTGAGCATCACTATGAGCTTTCCTTGTTTATGCTGATTAATTGTTCAGTTATATTAATATAATATAACTGCAGTAAACATGTTGAAACCAATACAGCAATATGCTGATGACGAAGGGTTGATTGTGCTCACCTGAATGATAGACTCCCCTAAAAAGAGCAGCAGGAGGGCGAACCACTGGGCACGACTCAACTGTTTGTCTAGCAAGATTACTGAAAACACGGCGGTGGTGAGAATCTTTAGCTGGTACGTTACCTGCACACACGACAGAAGTAATTACAACCATGAACTCTCAGATAACAACAACGAAAAGAACAACATTAACAACAACAACAACAACAACAACACACACACACACACACACACACACACACACACACACACACCTTTCAAAATCTCTTTCAAAATAATAATAATAATAATAAATGTCTTTTGTAGGACGTGTTTCTTTGGAATAAACTCAATACGCCAATCACTCACCGACACTCACGCACAAACAGTGGACAGACATACACTGGCGAAACTTACTAGTTGCTGACACGGGAAATTACTGGAAAGCTTTACAAAAGAGGAACGTTTTAAGATTGCTCTTAAAAACAGAGAGTGTGGGCGGATTTCTCAGTTGTGCTGGCAGGGAATTCCAAAAGGTTGGTGCAACTAAAACTGTCCGATAACTTGAAAACATAAGATTAGATAGGTCGTGAAGACCAAAACCAACCTCACCAAACGAAACAAAACGAACACGAATGGGACGAAACTAAATCCAAACCAAAACGCCAACAAACACAATCTGCTATACACACCTGAAAGGTGGCAGCATCTAAATTTGACACAGCCACGAAGACCAAGTTGTTTTGTATGACAAACATTAGAGACGGTAAGCAGACTTTGGCGTAGTCCCAGGGTCGACACACCAAATGTTCGTACACTTCATTGACGAATCCGCGAGGACCCCGCTTTTGAACGAGAATCACGAGGAAGCAGACTGCGGTTTTGACCAATTCGGCCAGTAGTACAGTTGTCGACGTCACGAACTTGGGTCCAGGGAGCGTGCGCACGTACCGCATAGTGAGGATGAGGACGGCGTACTGAGGCGTCAGGAACAGCAGACTCACTACTTTCAGCCATTTGAACTCTGAAAACAGAAAGTTGTGCACATTTGTCCCACCTTCTTCTTGGTTGCCGAATGTGGCATAGTGTCACTACTGTTCTCACCTCCTTCCCCGAGCCAAAGAACAACAGGAAATGACTGTCTGTGTGTCTTTCCCCACTTATCCAACTAAATTTTTATTTGTCCGTAGATGAAATTTCAAAACACACAAACACACAAAACAAAACAAAACCGAATAGGCTTTTTTATATGCCAGGCTAGTGTCTAAGTAGAATAGTAAGGACAAGATTGAAAACAGGTTTCCAGGTATAAATGTTTTGCTTGTAAAATCAAAAGCCACTGCCACTGCCACTGCAACTGTCATTGTCATAGTCTCTCTCTCTCTCTCTCTCTCTCTCTCTCAAACCCTAATGTAAGCTGTGATATATTTGCTGACGACCCCACGCTCCATGCGTCGGATGTGCATGAGTCCAAAATAAACGATGTATTTCAGCATAGCCTCACTGAAGTCTCCCAGTGGTGTAAAGTCAACCGCATGGTACATAGTACCACCAAAACCAAAAGCATGCTAACAACAACAACAACAACAATACTAATAATAATAAATGGTATTTGTAGGGTGCATTTCTTTAAATAAAACTCAAGGCGCCTATCCCTCACTCACAACTCACGCACATTATATACAACAATGAACAGACAATCACTGGTGAAACTGACTAGTTAGACAGACAGGAACGCGCCAAAAACAACAACGCAAACTATCTCCTCTATGGTTGTCAACTGGATCGGAGTCCATCGAGCAGGTCTCAAACCACCGTCTACTGGGTGTCATAATTGACGACCAGCTAAAGTGGGAAACGCATGTTGATGGTCTCTGTAAATTATTATCAAAAAATCTATTCATGCTATCTAAACTAAGTCGCTTAGTTAGTCATGACACCTGCAAGCTAGTCTTTCATGCCCACGTGCAAAGTCACCTGGATTTTGCGTCCACATTGTGGGACAAGTGTAGTGAAAATCAGTTCAAAAAGGTAAACTCCATTCACCGGCGCGCTGTCAAACTCTGTCACTCGGATAATTCGAGTACCGACCAAAAGTTTAAAATCCTCAAACTTCTTCCTCTAAAACAGCATCTGGAATTTAACAAATGCGTACTGATGCACAAAATTGTTTACTGCAAAGCCCGAATATATCTTCATCAACTGTTTAATTTCAAACACGATAAACAACACAACACAAGGAACAGTCTGCTCTCAGTGCCTCGTCCAATGGTTGATATCTACAAATGTAGCCTCTCTCAGGGGCATCCATATGGAACCACTGAATATCCAAGACGTTGTAAATAATAACATTTCATTCAATAATTCCAAATTCATTAACTTCAAACAAATTCTACACGACACGCTCATCTGACCATGTAGGTAGAAATGTGTTACATACATGTTTTTGAATATTAGTGACGACTTTGAAGTTGTTACTTGGCATACAGTAGGTATCGGCAGCCAAAATTAATTACAAAGGAGCGATCTTGGATATTATTGTAGCCTCGTAGAACTAACTGTTCTGATTATAACGCAAAAAGAATTAAGGTTCTAGCATTCTTCGTTCCAGAGATACACATTTTTAAAGTGCGTTGTAAATGAGGCACATAAAACGTTCTTAAGAAAACGGGTTTTCGGCGGTCTCCCAGAGATCACCTAACGGACACACGCATTTAATAAAAACGCTCCATACTCACAAGTACTTGGACATGTGAGAAATGAAAGTGCGTGCATTAGTCTATGAAATACCCAGCCGGCAAATATTCAAAATGGCGTTTTTGTAAACTTGTAAATCATGAAGAAGAAATAGAAACGGAAACGGTAATGACTGCAAAGTGGTTACAAGTTAAGCAAATAAAAGCGACACAAAAGGGACAGAAACCATTTAACTTTGACAAAGGACGGCACAGGTCAACGTTTCGGCTTTCGCCTTCTTCAGGACATAAACAAATGGGACATAACTTCAACAAACAAGCAAAAGGTAACTCTGCGGACGTACTGACATACACGGCGCGGGAAAAAAAAAAAAAAAGGTGGGCGAGAAAAGGACCAGAAAAAATAGCAAAATTATCACAACACCCATCCTTAGGTGACAGAAGACCATGGACTGTGTGTGAAAAAAAAAAAAAAAAAAAAGTTGGGCAGAAAAGAACAAAAAAGAATAGTGAAAATTAGCAATCACAACACCCATCCTTTGGTGACACAGGACCATGGATTGTGTGTGAAAAAAGTTCAGAGGGTTATGTTACGGCTTTTCGTTCAAACCACCCGGGGCCTGACTTCCCAGGCGCTGAATAATGTGCGACTCCATGTCGCGTCTGTCTGTGGCGTCACCGTGCATAAGCCACAGGCCAGTTACAGTCATATTTAAGATGGAGTGGCCTGCAGAATTGAAATGCACGGCAACGGGTTTTATTCTGTTGTGTCTGGTGTCGGCGATATGTTCAGTAAAGCGTGTTGCCAGTATGTTGGGGAAACTGGACGTAGCCTGGCAACACGCTTTACTGAACATATCGCCGACACCAGACACAACAGAATAAAACCCGTTGCCGTGCATTTCAATTCTGCAGGCCACTCCATCTTAAATATGACTGTAACTGGCCTGTGGCTTATGCACGGTGACGCCACAGACAGACGCGACATGGAGTCGCACATTATTCAGCGCCTGGGAAGTCAGGCCCCGGGTGGTTTGAACGAAAAGCCGTAACATAACCCTCTGAACTTTTTTCACACACAATCCATGGTCCTGTGTCACCAAAGGATGGGTGTTGTGATTGCTAATTTTCACTATTCTTTTTTGTTCTTTTCTGCCCAACTTTTTTTTTTTTTTTTTTTTTTTTCACACACAGTCCATGGTCTTCTGTCACCTAAGGATGGGTGTTGTGATAATTTTGCTATTTTTTCTGGTCCTTTTCTCGCCCTCTTTTTTTTTTTTTTTTTTTTTTTCCCGCGCCGTGTATGTCAGTACGTCCGCAGAGTTACCTTTTGCTTGTTTGTTGAAGTTATGTCCCATTTGTTTATGTCCTGAAGAAGGCGTAAGCCGAAACGTCGACCTGTGCCGTCCTTTGTCAAAGTTAAGTGGTTTCTGTCCCTTTTGTGTCGCTTTTATTTGTAAATCATGCCTTTTGGCGTTTTCGGAGGTATAAAATTTGAACAATCGCACAAACATGGCGGACTGTTTCATGATAACTTTGTCCCATTGTATACATAGAATGACAATATTTTTTTTTCCATCGCATATGATTGAAAATATGGCTGTTATGTGGTCCCAAATTTGATGAAATGCTCGAAATGTGGTGTGGCAGACCGAACTGACAGAAATTTCATTTATCATGCTTACCATTTCGAAACCACTGCTCAAATGTACCTCAAATTTGGACACAGCCGAGACAAATGAAGATAAAAGTCGTTTTAGTGCTTTCAAAGATTACGGAACTTTTGGCATGTTTCAAGTGAATCGTGTCTGCCGCGAATTAGTCTTTGTCGCTGACGCGGCGTTAAGCCTTAAAATACTCACTCACTCACTCACTCAAGTGAATCGTGAAAATGCCAAAATGTACCATTTTCACGGTTGACGATAATATCGCTACGACTGGAACGCTTCAGATTTTGAAAGCACGTCTTAAATCTTGTCAGATACACACACAAAGGAGTTGACGTCTTATAAAAATTTTCAACGTTCTTATATGTAGATTCCCGTTTCTGGGTTTTCACTTATAAAAAAGTAGCCAAAATGTGACAAGCTGCCCTTTAAAACCACTGAAAAAAATTATTCATGATGTTTACTTCTAAACTTTTGCTGGCAGTTTTTACAAATTTGAACACGGTTACGAAAAAGAGTAAAATGAAGTAGTTCAAGGCTTAAAACGATTAATTAGCATGTGTGTCATCAGCAGCATGCAAAAATATCCAATGCAATTCAATCCAGAAAACAGACTAGCATTGTAACAAACAAATAGCGAAACGTTCCATGAAACTTTCTATCTGTCTTACAGACCTGAAAATTGGCATACTGGCACATCTTCAAGTCATTAATAAAACCTGATATACATCAGTGTGATATCTTTCAAAGATGGCCGCCATTTCAAGATGGCCGTCAGTACCTTGACTGTATACGGTACACCCACCCAAAATCGACAGAAATCTCATAAAATTTGTGCTCAGGTCAATCTAGATGTGCTTAACACATCTGTTTACAATTTATCATGTACGTGCTTCAAAATGGCTGCGATTCCAAAATGGCCGCCAGGGATACCCATCTATTCAATTCCACGATTTTGACACGAGAATGAGGTAGGCTAGGAATGCGAAATTTGATACGCAGACGTTTGTCATACGCCATTTTTAATACTTAACGGTTATCTCATATATTGTGCCAAATATTTTCCGAAATACAGCTTTGTGATAATAATCCCAAATGGCCGCCTTTTAAAGATGGCCGCCACTAGGAAAAACGAGCACGGAAAGTGGTGTACTTTCGTAGAACTAATCATTCTGAGCACAACACAAAAAGAAATAAGGTTCTAGCATGTTTAGTTCCAGAGATATTCATTTAAAAAAAAAAAAAAAACGGTGTCCGTGAAAGTGCCTTCAACGTTCTTCAGAACACGGAGTTTTGTTGGTCTGGTAAAGATGACGTAAACGGACACACACATCCAGCACTCATACTTTGAACTCACAACTACTCCACGTACCCAAGACAGAAAGGAAACAGCGGTGTGAGTAGTAGTATAAGTTGCGACCCCTCAACCCCTAGGGAGTAGGGAGCAGTTGACCTTAACCTGAGGTCACGTCCTTAGCCTCAGGTCAAGGCCCTAACCTGAGGTCACGTCCTTAGCCTCAGGTCATAGCCCTAACCTGAGGTCACGTCCTCAGGTCACAGCCTTATAACTTCAGGTCATGCCCTTAACCTTATGACGTAAACTTTAGGAAACGACCCTATAAAATCAGGGCTTCACCTTATAACCTGATCATGAAGTGACAGCTGTCAGCGCCTCCCTATTTAGGTAGGGAGACCGGGAGCCATTTGACCTTAACCTGAGATCACGGCCATAGCCTCCAGTGAGGTAATACAGGGAGATCACAAAGTAGCAGCTGTCAGCCCCTCCCTATTTAGGTAGGGAGACCGGGAGCCATTTGACCTTAACCTGAGATCACGGCCATAGCCTCCAGTGAGGTAATACAGGGAGATCACAAAGTAGCAGCTGTCAGCCCCTCCCTATTTAGGTAGGGAGACCGGGAGCCATTTGACCTTAACCTGAGATCACGGCCATAGCCTCCAGTGAGGTAATACAGGGAGATCACAAAGTGACAGCTGTCAGCCCCTCCCTATTTAGGTAGGGAGACCCGGGGGCCATTTGACCTTAACCTGAGATCACGGCCATAGCCTCCAGTGAGGTAATACAGGGAGATCACAAAGTAGCAGCTGTCAGCCCCTCCCCATTTAGGTAGGGAGACCGGGGGGCCATTTGACCTTAACCTGAGATCACGGCCATAGCCTCCAGTGAGGTAATACAGGGAGATCACAAAGTAGCAGCTGTCAGCGCCTCCCGTTTAGGTAGGGAGCCGGGAGCCGCATAACCTGAACTGTTAGACTGGGCCAGTGAAATAATACAAGATGAATGGGGGAACACGGAGCTCATGAAATGACGATAAACGATTTCCATTTAGGTCATAGCGACAGCATTGTCAACCTTATGACGTAAACTTTAGGACACGACCCTATCACATCAGGACGTGACCTTATAACCTGAACTGTTAGGGTGTACCAGTGAAGTAATACAAGATAAATGGGGAAACAGGGAGCTCCTGAAGTGACGGCGGTCAGCGCTTGTCCATTTAGACCATGGCTACAACATTGTCAGAGATAAGCCAAACCGTCAACAGTTGGTGTCTTTCTACCTTATTCCAGCATGTATTAACAGGAACGAGGAAGCACTTTTTTTCACGTTTGCAAGCCTGCAGATTGCCAGGTATCAACACTGGTCAACCACACACACATTACACACGTGGATAGAGCAACCCGGTTCTTCTGCAAACATAAAAACACATTTTATTAAGCACTGTGTTTTAAAGAAGAAAATGCCCGTTAGTTGACTCTTAGGATCATGACTTTTGGCATGAAACGAAGAACCATCCAGCCAGTACCGCGAGGAGGTGGGCTATTTCAACTGGCCAAAAAAAAAAATTTTCAGTACACAAAAGAAGAAAAACGGCTTTTTTTATCACAATAAGCTAAACGGAAGTGGGGAACGTTGAAACGCCATCAGAAGCAACCACCCGTTTGATGTAGAAGAACGAAAGAGATTTGCGTTTTTGTGTGTAAGTGAAGATCGATTTTCCATCGGTTTTGAAACCCATGTTTGTATAAGTTGCGACCCCTCAACCCCTAGGGAGTAGGGAGCAGTTGACCTTAACCTGAGGTCACGTCCTTAGCCTCAGGTCAAGGCCCTAACCTGAGGTCACGTCCTTAGCCTCAGGTCATAGCCCTAACCTGAGGTCACGTCCTCAGGTCACAGCCTTATAACTTCAGGTCATGCCCTTAACCTTATGACGTAAACTTTAGGACACGACCCTATAAAATCAGGGCTTCACCTTATAACCTGAACTGTTAGGGTGCTCCAGTGAAGTAATACAAGATAAATGGGGGAAACATGGAGCTCCTGAAGTGACAGCTGTCAGCGTCTCCCATTTAGGTAGGGAGACCGGGAGCCATTTGACCTTAACCTGAGATCACGGCCATAGCCTCCAGTGAGGTAATACAGGGAGATCATAAAGTGACAGCTGTCAGCGCCTCCCCATTTAGGTAGGGAGACCGGGAGCCATTTGACCTTAACCTGAGATCACGGCCGTAGCCTCCAGTGAAGTAATACAGGGAGATCATAAAGTAGCAGCTGTCAGCGTCTCCCGTTTAGGTAGGGAGACCGGGAGCCATTTGACCTGAACCTGAGATCACGGCCATAGCCTCCAGTGAAGTAATACAGGGAGATCATGAAGTGACAGCTGTCAGCGCCTCCCATTTAGGATAGGGGTCCCACATGATGATGATATTTAACTGTTGGTTTTCATTTGTTTCTCTCAGTTACCCAGCAGACATGGATCCGCGATTTCAGCATCCGTTTACCTGTCTTATTGCAGGGCCTTCACAAAGCGGCAAAAGCTATTTTGTCAATCAGTGTTTAGATCGGTTGAAGGATATTATGGTCCCCGTGCCGGAGGAAATTATTTGGTGTTACGGTGTTTGGCAACCGTTATATGACAAGCTACAGCTGCGAGGCGTGCAATTTCAGGAGGGATTACCTGATATGTCGAAATTTACAGGTCACAAACGCTGTCTTCTTATTATTGATGATCTCATGCATGAAACCGATTCTCGCGTGACACAGCTGTTTACGAAAGGCAGTCATCACCTGAACATCTCCGTTATGTACATCGTGCAAAATTTATTTGGAAAAAACAAAGAACAGCGAACGATAAGCTTAAACAGTCATTATTTAGTCGTGTTTAAAAACCCGCGTGACGCGTCCCAAATAACAGCACTGGCAAAACAAATGTACCCTGGAAAAACTCAATATATGTTAGAAGCATATAAAGACGCTGTTTCAAAAAGTCACGGTTATTTGCTGATTGATCTCAGACAAGAAACACCAGAACATTTGCGCCTACGAACTGATATTTTTTCGCCTCAAGGTGTGACCGTTTATCTTCAAAAATGAGCGCGCGGCTAAAACGCAACGCGGCGTTATTGAAATTTTTATCGAAAGCTAAACCGCAAGTCGTGAAAGCTATTATCCGATCCGGGGACCGTGAACTGATTCAAACCTTGTGCGAATGTTCATTCAATATTTTAAAAGGGCGTGTGCGTTTGACCCCGCGTCAGAAACAAAAACTTCGTGCGCATAAACAGACGCTTAGAACCTTGGCGACCAAGAAAACTTCTTTAAAGCGCCGAAAAGCACTTTTGCAGAAAGGTGGATTTCTCGGCGCTGTGTTAGGTCCAGTATTAGGTGTGCTAGGACAAGTTTTGCTCGGGCAATAACAAAAAAAATGGAGTACACGAAGAAAATGGTATTGGTCGACCCGGAATGGCTTAAACGACAAGAACAAAAACCACCACCACCACCACCCGTAACGGATATTTTAAATGGGAATATTGTCGGTTTGGACCAGGAGATAACGCAAGTTTTACAAGATGCAGCATTAGAACCGTTGGAAAAAGCCAGACGCTATGAACAGGCTTTGCACCGCTACAGACATTTTAGTAAAGAGTACCGTCAGAAACCGATCGGTAGAGTGGAACTCGCTTCAACCACCGCTGAAAGTGCTTCGGCAACACAGCCAGCACCGCCGTCGTCTAGTGCTGGCAGCTTAGAAGAAAAATTAGAAAACCGTGTCCTCGCCAGTGTTCCTAAAACGATGCATAAGAAAGCGCGGTTACTTTTAGAGCATCTTAAAGAGGATCCTGAATTGACCTGGGATGAAAGAGGTCAGTTGGTATACGAAGGCGTAACCATCGACGGGTCAAATATGTCTGATTTAGTCAATGATGTACTACGCGCTCGGAAAAAAGTGGAAACTCCGCAGGGGTGGAATGTATTTGCTCGTGCTTTGAAACGCGCCAACGTACCGCGTGAAATTGTAGGCAACCTGAAGCGCTGGGACTACTTACAACGGAACAGGCATGCGTCGTCTTTAAGGGATGCTGCAACACCCTCTACGCCTTCAGTTACAGCAGACCGATCGCGCCCTCGCGTTCGTCGTCGTCTTCGTCGACAGGAATCTCCTCTTATTCGCTCATCATCATCATCACCATCACCCCGACACTTTAAATCGCCGCGTATACATTGGGAGGCGTTATTTGACTAAAAAAAAAAAAAAAAATGTCTAAAGCGTTACGACAGCGGTACTATAATCCTAAGCTCCCTGGCAGTTTTGGTGGTGTGCAAAGTTTAAAAAGAGCTGTACCTAAAGCGAAACTCGGAGACATACAACAGTGGTTGTCTCATCAAGATACGTATACATTACACAAACCTGTTAGACACCGATTTTCACGTCGCCGTATTATCGTAGGAGGAATCGATCACCAGTGGCAAGCCGACTTAATTGATGTGCAAAAATTGAAGAAGTATAATGACGGTTATACCTTCTTGCTAACCTGCATCGACGTGTTGAGCAAGTACGCGTGGGTCGTGCCTTTAAAGAACAAGACGGGTGCGTCGCTAACGAAAGCGTTTGAACACATCTTTGAGACGGCTGGACGGAAACCTTTAAAACTGCAAACAGACAAAGGAACAGAATTTATCAACCGTGTTTTTCAACAATTTTTGTCCAAGCACAAGGTGTATTTCTTTACCACAGAAAACGAAGACATAAAAGCCGCGGTTGTGGAAAGATTTAATCGCACGTTGAAAGAAAGACTCTGGCGATATTTTACCCACACAAATACTTTGCGCTACGTGGATGTTCTACCTCAGGTTGTCGACAGTTACAATCATTCGTATCACCGGAGTATTCGACGTGCACCCGTTGAAGTAACAGCTGAAACGAGCGAAGAGGTGTGGCAGGCGTTATACGGACGAAAAGGAAAACAGTCGGTGACACAGCTAAACATTGGTGACCGCGTTCGCATTTCTAAAGCGCGTCGGTCGTTTAAGAAAGGGTATTTACCAGGCTGGACGCAAGAGCTGTTTACTTTAAGCCGCGTATTAAGTACACGACCTGTAACTTATAAAATCAAAGACGATCACGGCGAGGAATTGAAAGGGAGTTTTTATAAAGAAGAGTTACAAAAAGTTGGTGAAAAACAAGTCTATAGGATTGAACAAATTTTGAAATCGCGGCGAGGCCCTGGTGGAAGAAAAGAATATTTAATTCGCTGGCTCGGCTACCCGTCGTCATTTGACTCGTGGATCCCGGCCAAACACGTTCAATGACTGACATACAAGAGAATCAGGAAAAAGAAGAAGACACCGGAGCAAGAAGGTCGATACTCTGGCGTGTATGGGGGCGGAGAGTACCGCGTAGTGAAGTTGTTTTTATATGTCAGATGCTCATCATCTGCATGGTCATTATTGTTTCGTTAATAAATTTAACGCGAGGACATCCGTCGGAAAGTTTGTGGATTTCCTTGCTTAGCGCTTCTCTAGGATACGCCCTGCCCAATCCGACTTTAGAGCGTAGAAATGTTTTACGTGACGCTCCCTAGTAACAGCAGTTTAAACCACTATCCTGACAATAACGCGGCTCATTTTTATACAAAGCTCCCTCAGTCAGTTGATCTGAACGGAGAATGGGAAGTGGGTCTTGCGGAAATTAACGTTCCCGGTAGTTTTTGGCTCACTTGTGTAACAAAGTGAGTCTATGTAATAACCCTCCATCGTCTGTCTGTGTGTGTGTGTGTGTGTGTGTGTGTGTGTGTGTCTGTCTGTCTGTCTGTCTGTCTGTCTGTGTGTCCGCAGTAAACCTTAACATTGGCATTTTCTCAAAAACAATGTGCAGCAAAGGCACCAAATTTGGCAAGCTGATAGACAGCCATAAGACCTTTCAAAGCATATCTTAGTGATTGACCTTGACACAAGGTCAAGGTCACTAAAGCTGTCTGTTTGGAAATTTTACATTGGCATTTTCTCAGAATCTAGAAAAGCCAGAGACATCAAACTTTGCATGATGATAGACATTGACAACACCTTTACTGACATACCTGTATTCAGTGACTTTGAATCAAGGTCAAGGCCATGCAAGCTGTTTTGCAGAAAACCTCCCAAAACCTTAACATTGGCATTTTCTCAGAAACAATGAACAGCAGAGGCACCAAACGTGGTACGCTGATAGACAGCCATAAGACCTTTCAAAACATACCATAATGATTGATCTTGACCCAAGGTCAAGGTCACTAAAGCTGTCTGTTTGTAAATTTTACATTGGCATTTTCTCAGAATCTAGAAAAGCCAGAGACATCAAACTTTGCAAGATGCTGGATATTGACAACACCTTTACTGACAAACCTGTATTCAGTGACTTTGAATCAAGGTCAAGGCCATGCAAGCTGTTTTGCGGAAAACCTTCCAAAACCTTAACATTGGCATTTTCTCAGAAACAATGAACAGCAGAGGCACCAAACTTGGCACGCTGAGAGACAGCAATAAGACCTTTCAAAATATACCATAATGATTGACCTTGACCCAAGGTCAAGGTCACTAAAGCTGTCTGTTTGTAATTTTTACATTGGCATTTTCTCAGAATCTAGAAAAGCCGGAGACATCAAACTTTGCATGATGATAGACATTGACAACACATTTACTGACATACCTGTATTCGGTGACTTTGAGTCAAGGTCAAGGCCATACAAGCTGTTTTGCGGAAAACCTTCCAAAACCTTAACATTGGCATTTCCTCAGAAACAATAAGCAGCAGAAGCACTAAATCTGGCTTGCTGATAAACAGCACCAAGGCCTTTCAAGACATACCATTTTGAATGACCTTGGCTGAAGGTCAAGGTCATCAATGCTGTCTCATTGGAAATTTAAAATTGCCATTTTCTCAGAATGTAGGGGTACCAGAGGCATCAAACTTTGCTTGATGATAGACATTGACAAAACCTGTACTGGCATACTTATATTCAATTTCCTTGAGTCAAGGTCAAGGCCATTCAAGATATTTTGCGGAGATTTTAACGTTAGCATTTTCTTGGAAACAACAAACAGTAGAGGCACCAAATAAGGCACAATGATAGGCAGCAAAGAGACCTATGCAGACATACCATTTGAGTGACCTTGACTCAAGGTCAAGGTCATTACAGCTGTCGTGAAATTTTACATTTGTACAGAAACTACAAAAATAAGAGCTATGAAACTTGGCATAATGATGGTCACTGATAAGCTCTTCACTTACAGATCTCATTTGAATGACCTTGACCCAAGGTCAAGGTCATAGAAGCTGTTTTGGGAAAAACTGTTATATCGCTATTTGCCGTTTTCTTAGGAACTATGAACACAAGACACCTTACTTCAGGATAGCTAGTGATAAGAACTTTACAAACATGCTCTTTTGAATGACCTTGACCTATCTCACAAGTGAGCCAAGGAGGCTTTGCTCCTCTAGTTATAACGTTAAAGGCGATACGTTTCAATTTAAAGTCATACAAGACGATGAACGCGCTGTGTTAAAGGTGGGGACGCTACCTAATGGCCTGTACGCGAGTCCCGAACAGCTTGTCACAGCGTTAAACTTCCAAGTTGCTGCCATTACAGCTCAAAGCAATGTCCGATTTCATTTTAAAGACTCGACAAAGCGCGTGTACGTCGTTTTGTATAAGCACTGTCGGTTGGAGCTCGGGTCTGATTTACAAAATTTGTTAGGGTTTAAAAGCAATACTTTGGTTGGTCCCGGAACCTATTTAGCTAACGGAATGCTTGATCTGTACACGCAATACCATTCTCTGTATGTTTATTGTGACATTGTGCAACAGCGAGTGGTCGGTGACGTCAACGTACCGCTCCTACGCACCGTCCCCTGTACAGATTTTTCTAAAAGCATCTTGTATGAGCGTTTTGATAAACCTCATTACGTACCTCTGTGTCGGAAACAATTCAACACGATAGAAATCCTTATAACCTCATACACGGGAGAACCCATTTCATTCGAACAAGGAAAGAGCATCGTCACACTTCATTTCCGTCCGAGGCGTTTAGAAGGAATTTAACAATGAAGTGCCCGTATACCTGTGACGCAAAAGCGTACCACGATTACTTTGCCCTACAGGCAGGACATGGCGGTTTACCGGTATTTCGCGGTGGAGGCGCGATGATGCGCGGTCAGGGTCTAGGAAATATATTAGGCGGTGTGCTAAGATCCGCTGTTCCCTTACTAAAAAGCGCCGGGAAAAGTTTGTTAAAAACAGGCGCTAGGACCGGGATGCAAATCGCTAACGATGTCTTGTCGGGTCAAGACTTTAAATCAGCAGCTAAGCGGAGAACGCAACAGGCTGGTCGACGTATACTGAATCAAGCTGTAGGAGCCGCCGCCACCGCCGCCGCCGCCGCACCACCCGGCGAGCCCAACACAAAACGTATAAAGCAAGAGTTTAGTCGTAAAAGGCGTCAAACGAGAAAAAGAGCTGCTCGAAGACACGTCACTGATATTTTTGACTAATTCACCATGTCGTTGCTGCACCCACAGAGTTGTGAATCTGTCGATTCCGGACTTGATCTGTTTTCCATGCCCCCGACCCAAACCTCCGTCGAACACGGTAGCCATGTGGAATTTCATCCTTTGGCCACACTGGCACCCGGAGCCCCCATCGAATTTTACGTATCAGGCGCTACGGATGAGTACATGGATTTGTCTAACACTTACTTACACGTGAAATGTAAAGTCACTCGCGCCAACGGTAACAATTTAGCAGCCGGCGCGGATGTCGCTCCGGTGAATAACATTTTGCACTCTTTGTTTTCACAAGTGGACGTTACATTTAATTCAACTCTCGTCACAAACTCGGAAAATACTTACCCGTATAAAGCCTATATTGAAAAAATGTTAAGTTTTGGAATTGAAGCGAAAGAGTCGCATCTGACTACGGAGGGTTTTTACAAAGACACCGCTAACCATTTTGACGACACGCAAGGCGCTGATAATACCGGTTTAGCGTCGAGGCGAGCCTTAACGGCTGAAAGTCGAGAAATGGATTTAATGGGAAGACTTCACGTGGATTGGAGATCATAAAGTAGCAGCTGTCAGCGCCTCCCTATTTAGGTAGGGAGACCGGGAGCCATTTGACCTTAACCCGAGATCACGGCCATAGCCTCCAGTGAGGTAATACAGGGAGATCATAAAGTAGCAGCTGTCAGCGCCTCCCATTTAGGTAGGGAGACCGGGAGCCATTTGACCTTAACCTGAGATCACGTCCATAGCCTCCAGTGAGGTAATACAGGGAGATCACAAAGTAGCAGCTGTCAGCGCCTCCCGTTTAGGTAGGGAGCCGGGAGCCGCATAACCTGAACTGTTAGACTGGGCCAGTGAAATAATACAAGATGAATGGGGGAACACGGAGCTCATGAAATGACGATAAACGATTTCCATTTAGGTCATAGCGACAGCATTGTCAACCTTATGACGTAAACTTTAGGACACGACCCTATCACATCAGGACGTGACCTTATAACCTGAACTGTTAGGGTGTACCAGTGAAGTAATACAAGATAAATGGGGAAACAGGGAGCTCCGGAAGTGACGGCGGTCAGCGCTTCTCCATTTAGACCATGGCTACAACATTGTCAGAGATAAGCCAAACCGACAACAGTTGGTGTCTTTCTACCTTATTCCAGCATGTATTAACAGGAACGAGGAAGCACTTTTTTTTTCACGTTTGCAAGCCTGCAGATTGCCAGGTATCAACACTGGTCAACCACACACACATTACACACGTGGATGGAGCAACCCGGTTCTTCTGCAAACATAGAAACACATTTTATTAAGCACTGTGTTTTAAAGAAGAAGAAAATGCCCGTTAGTTGACTCTTAGGATCATGACTTTTTGGCATGAAACGAAGAACCATCCAGCCAGTACCGCGAGGAGGTGGGCTATTTCAACTGGCCAAAAAAAATTTTTTTTCAGTACACAAAAGAAGAAAAACGTCTTTTTTTTATCACAATAAGCTAAACGGAAGTGGGGAACGTTGAAATGCCATCAGAGGCAACCACCCGTTTGATGTAGAAGAACGAAAGAGATTTGCGTTTTTGTGTGTAAGTGAAGATCGGTTTTCCATCGGTTTTGAAACCCATGTTGGTTCCGCCTCCACTTTCCTGAGTCGTGAGGACTCACCCGATGGGAAAGTCAGAGAGAGGATTGATGTAGAAGGAAGTTGACATGATAGCGTTGACAGAATATTTGGTAAGCCGGTTAAAGTGAATAACAACAGTGCGCGCAGGTACCTCGAGTTTTTATAGGTAACCCTTTTTCCTAGGCAAACGCGCGTCTAAAAAGCTGAGTCACTTTACGATCATTGGCTGTTGGTGAGTAAGCCCTAAAAATAGACAGGGCCTTCGACATGGTATCGCCGTGACTTTTGCGTATCAGATAATACAGGACGTAAAGCCCACAAGTAGAGCTTAACGCGTCTTGCAGGACCCGATCATTATATCTGTAGTAGCGACAATTTCTTACAAGAAACTCTTTAATGTCACGATGGCGAGGGGGCAGACCATAGCTATCAAAATATTCTGCTGTACAAGTACGAGCATCGAACCAAATCGCGACCCAATGCTCTCCTACATGACCAGCAGGGGCTGTATTTACTACAAAAGCATGATGGTGATGTTTTGGTAATAGACGCCGGGGAAGTCTGTCGCGGGGAAAAACACCGCGAAAAACGTGTCTGGCAGTTCGATGGTGGGCCAGCACGCGTGTCAGTTGTCGGTTGTTCATGATGAAAAGTCAGTAATAATTTGGCGACTGCGGTCAATTTCCAGTAACGAATCCAGTTCTCCGTAAATGATAGCTTGCAAAGCGTTGGGGATCGGGTTAGCAAATTTGATTTCTAAACGCAGACTACCGGTTTTTATCAACTCCACTTGATTGCCATCCAAAAGACTGGGACTCAAATCAAACACAAACAGACAGTAGCCATGTGGAAACTCTTGGTGTTTAATACCGTGTCCGTGCTGGCTGTTGACGAGTCCTGTGCCTGCGGCCAAATTGAAATAACTGCGCACGTACTGACCGTGTTCAAAATCAGGCGTCAAAGGTTTGGCCGGAATCTGCTTACCGTCCAAATACAGTGACAAAAATGTCAGTCCATAAGGTTGAAAATTAAAAGGATTACTGTTGTACGCACCATTAGAGGCGGCGCTTTGCACTAGCCCGACCACGACTCTGTTGGGGAGTTGTGATAAAAAGAGATTATCTAAAACCACAGACAGACTGCCTTGAGCCAATCCATGCGTTTTAATGACTGCTCGTTTTAAAGGATATTTAGCTGTGCGCTTTTCTAACGCCTTCGCGTGACCTACGGTCACGGCTGGGTTCAGTTTTACTTTCCGAACAAACAGACTAGCTTGTGTAATAATTACTCTAAATCCAGCGGCAGGGTCGTGGGCCATCAAGACAAAGCTGTTTTTGGCGGGAATGAGTCTAATTTTGACGTCTACACCATTTACAAGATAGCGCTCTTGTTTAAAAATATCCACGTGAAGTCTTCCCATTAAATCCATTTCTCGACTTTCAGCCGTTAAGGCTCGCCTCGACACTAAACCGGTATTATCAGCGCCTTGCGTGTCGTCAAAATGGTTAGCGGTGTCTTTGTAAAAACCCTCCGCAGTCAGATGCGACTCTTTCGCTTCAATTCCAAAACTTAACATTTTTTCAATATAGGCTTTATACGGGTAAGTATTTTCCGAGTTTGTGACGAGAGTTGAATTAAATGTAACGTCCACTTGTGAAAACAAAGAGTGCAAAATGTTATTCACCGGAGCGACATCCGCGCCGGCTGCTAAATTGTTACCGTTGGCGCGAGTGACTTTACATTTCACGTGTAAGTAAGTGTTAGACAAATCCATGTACTCATCCGTAGCGCCTGATACGTAAAATTCGATGGGGGCTCCGGGTGCCAGTGTGGCCAAAGGATGAAATTCCACATGGCTACCGTGTTCGACCGAGGTTTGGGTCGGGGGCATGGAAAACAGATCAAGTCCGGAATCGACAGATTCACAGCTCTGTGGGTGCAGCAACGACATGGTGAATTAGTCAAAAATATCAGTGACGTGTCTTCGAGCAGCTCTTTTTCTCGTTTGACGCCTTTTACGACTAAACTCTTGCTTTATACGTTTTGTGTTGGGCTCGCCGGGTGGTGCGGCGGCGGCGGCGGTGGCGGCGGCTCCTACAGCTTGATTCAGTATACGTCGACCGGCCTGTTGCGTTCTCCGCTTAGCTGCTGATTTAAAGTCTTGACCCGACAAGACATCGTTAGCGATTTGCATCCCGGTCCTAGCGCCTGTTTTTAACAAACTTTTCCCGGCGCTTTTTAGTAAGGGAACAGCGGATCTTAGCACACCGCCTAATATATTTCCTAGACCCTGACCGCGCATCATCGCGCCTCCACCGCGAAATACCGGTAAACCGCCATTGCCTGCCTGTAGGGCAAAGTAATCGTGGTACGCTTTTGCGTCACAGGTATACGGACACTTCATTGTTAAATTCCTTCTAAACGCCTCGGGCGGAAATGAAGTGTGACGATGCTCTTTCCTTGTTCGAATGAAATGGGTTCTCCCGTGTATGAGGTTATAAGGATTTCTATCGTGTTGAATTGTTTCCGACACAGAGGTACGTAATGAGGTTTATCAAAACGCTCATACAAGATGCTTTTAGAAAAATCTGTACAGGGGACGGTGCGTAGGAGCGGTACGTTGACGTCACCGACCACTCGCTGTTGCACAATGTCACAATAAACATACAGAGAATGGTATTGCGTGTACAGATCAAGCATTCCGTTAGCTAAATAGGTTCCAGGACCAACCAAAGTATTGCTTTTAAACCCTAACAACTTTTGTAAATCAGACCCGAGCTCTAACCGGCAGTGCTTATACAAAACGACGTACACGCGCTTTGTCGAGTCTTTAAAATGAAATCGGACATTGCTTTGAGCTGTAATGGCAGCAACTTGGAAGTTTAACGCTGTGACAAGCTGTTCGGGACTCGCGTACAGGCCATCAGGCAGCGTCCCCACCTTTAACACAGCGCGTTCATCGTCTTGTATGACTTTAAATTGAAACGTATCGCCTTTAACGTTATAAAAACTACCGGGAACGTTAATTTCCGCAAGACCCACTTCCCATTCTCCGTTCAGATCAACTGACTGAGGGAGCTTTGTATAAAAATGAGCCGCGTTATTGTCAGGATAGTGGTTTATAAACTGCTGTTACTAGGGAGCGTCACGTAAAACATTTTTACGCTCTATAGTCGGACTGGGCAGGGCGTATCCTAGAGAAGCGCTAAGCAAGGAAATCCACAAACTTTCCGACGGATGTCCTCGCGTTAAATTTATTAACGAAACAATAATGACCATGCAGATGATGAGCATCTGACATATAAAAACAACTTCACTACGCGGTACTCTCCGCCCCCATACACGCCAGAGTATCGACCTTCTTGCTCCGGTGTCTTCTTCTTTTTCCTGATTCTCTTGTATGTCAGTCATTGAACGTGTTTGGCCGGGATCCACGAGTCAAATGACGACGGGTAGCCGAGCCAGCGAATTAAATATTCTTTTCTTCCACCAGGGCCTCGCCGCGATTTCAAAATTTGTTCAATCCTATAGACTTGTTTTTCACCAACTTTTTGTAACTCTTCTTTATAAAAACTCCCTTTCAATTCCTCGCCGTGATCGTCTTTGATTTTATAAGTAACAGGTCGTGTACTTAATACGCGACTTAAAGTAAACAGCTCTTGCGTCCAGCCTGGTAAATACCCTTTCTTAAACGACCGACGCGCTTTAGAAATGCGAACGCGGTCACCAATGTTTAGCTGTGTCACCGACTGTTTTCCTTTTCGTCCGTATAACGCCTGCCACACCTCTTCGCTCGTTTCAGCTGTTACTTCAACGGGTGCACGTCGAATACTCCGGTGATACGAATGATTGTAACTGTCGACAACCTGAGGTAGAACATCCACGTAGCGCAAAGTATTTGTGTGGGTAAAATATCGCCAGAGTCTTTCTTTCAACGTGCGATTAAATCTTTCCACAACCGCGGCTTTTATGTCTTCGTTTTCTGTGGTAAAGAAATACACCTTGTGCTTGGACAAAAATTGTTGAAAAACACGGTTGATAAATTCTGTTCCTTTGTCTGTTTGCAGTTTTAAAGGTTTCCGTCCAGCCGTCTCAAAGATGTGTTCAAACGCTTTCGTTAGCGACGCACCCGTCTTGTTCTTTAAAGGCACGACCCACGCGTACTTGCTCAACACGTCGATGCAGGTTAGCAAGAAGGTATAACCGTCATTATACTTCTTCAATTTTTGCACATCAATTAAGTCGGCTTGCCACTGGTGATCGATTCCTCCTACGATAATACGGCGACGTGAAAATCGGTGTCTAACAGGTTTGTGTAATGTATACGTATCTTGATGAGACAACCACTGTTGTATGTCTCCGAGTTTCGCTTTAGGTACAGCTCTTTTTAAACTTTGCACACCACCAAAACTGCCAGGGAGTTTAGGATTATAGTACCGCTGTCGTAACGCTTTAGACATTTTTTTTTTTAGTCAAATAACGCCTCCCAATGTATACGCGGCGATTTAAAGTGTCGGGGTGATGGTGATGATGATGATGAGCGAATAAGAGGAGATTCCTGTCGACGACGACGACGACGAACGCGAGGGCGCGATCGGTCTGCTGTAACTGAAGGCGTAGAGGGTGTTGCAGCATCCCTTAAAGACGACGCATGCCTGTTCCGTTGTAAGTAGTCCCAGCGCTTCAGGTTGCCTACAATTTCACGAGGTACGTTGGCGCGTTTCAAAGCACGAGCAAATACATTCCACCCCTGCGGAGTTTCCACTTTTTTCCGAGCGCGTAGTACATCATTGACTAAATCAGACATATTTGACCCGTCGATGGTTACGCCTTCGTATACCAACTGACCTCTTTCATCCCAGGTCAATTCAGGATCCTCTTTAAGATGCTCTAAAAGTAACCGCGCTTTCTTATGCATCGTTTTAGGAACACTGGCGAGGACACGGTTTTCTAATTTTTCTTCTAAGCTGCCAGCACTAGACGAAGGCGGTGCTGGCTGTGTTGCCGAAGCACTTTCAGCGGTGGTTGAAGCGATTTCCACTCTACCGATCGGTTTCTGACGGTACTCTTTACTAAAATGTCTGTAGCGGTGCAAAGCCTGTTCATAGCGTCTCGCTTTTTCCAACGGTTCTAATGCTGCATCTTGTAAAACTTGCGTTATCTCCTGGTCCAAACCGACAATATTCCCATTTAAAATATCCGTTACGGGTGGTGGTGGTGGTTTTTGTTCTTGTCGTTTAAGCCATTCCGGGTCGACCAATACCATTTTCTTCGTGTACTCCATTTTTCTTGTTATTGCCCGAGCAAAACTTGTCCTAGCACACCTAATACTGGACCTAACACAGCGCCGAGAAATCCACCTTTCTGCAAAAGTGCTTTTTGGCGCTTTAAAGAAGTTTTCTTGGTCGCCAAGGTTCTAAGCGTCTGTTTATGCGCACGAAGTTTTTGTTTCTGACGCGGGGTCAAACGCACACGCCCTTTTAAAATATTGAATGAACACTCGCACAACGTTTGAATCAGTTCACGGTCCCCGGATCGGATAATAGCTTTCACGACTTGCGGTTTAGCTTTCGATAAAAATTTCAATAACGCCGCGTTGCGTTTTAGCCGCGCGCTCATTTTTGAAGATAAGCGGTCACACCTTGAGGCGAAAAAATATCAGTTCGTAGGCGCAAATGTTCTGGTGTTTCTTGTCTGAGATCAATCAGCAAATAACCGTGACTTTTTGAAACAGCGTCTTTATATGCTTCTAACATATATTGAGTTTTTCCAGGGTACATTTGTTTTGCCAGTGCTGTTATTTGGGACGCGTCACGCGGGTTTTTAAACACGACTAAATAATGACTGTTTAAGCTTATCGTTCGCTGTTCTTTGTTTTTTCCAAATAAATTTTGCACGATGTACATAACGGAGATGTTCAGGTGATGACTTCCTTTCGTAAACAGCTGTGTCACGCGAGAATCGGTTTCATGCATGAGATCATCAATAATAACAAGACAGCGTTTGTGACCTGTAAATTTCGACATATCAGGTAATCCCTCCTGAAATTGCACGCCACGCAGCTGTAGCTTGTCATATAACGGTTGCCAAACACCGTAACACCAAATAATTTCCTCCGGCACGGGGACCATAATATCCTTCAACCGATCTAAACACTGATTGACAAAATAGCTTTTGCCGCTTTGTGAAGGCCCTGCAATAAGACAGGTAAACGGATGCTGAAATCGCGGATCCATGTCTGCTGGGTAACTGAGAGAAACAAATGAAAACCAACAGTTAAATATCATCATCATGTGGGACCCCTATCCTAAATGGGAGGCGCTGACAGCTGTCACTTCATGATCTCCCTGTATTACCTCACTGGAGGCTATGGCCGTGATCTCGGGTTAAGGTCAAATGGCTCCCGGTCTCCCTACCTAAATAGGGAGGCGCTGACAGCTGCTACTTTATGATCTCCCTGTATTACCTCACTGGAGGCTATGGCCGTGATCTCAGGTTAAGGTCAAATGGCTCCCGGTCTCCCTACCTAAATAGGGAGGCGCTGACAGCTGTTACTTTATGATCTCCCTGTATTACCTGACTGGAGGCTATGGCCGTGATCTCAGGTTAAGGTCAAATGGCTCCCGGTCTCCCTACCTAAATAGGGAGGCGCTGACAGCTGTTACTTTATGATCTCCCTGTATTACCTGACTGGAGGCTATGGCCGTGATCTCAGGTTAAGGTCAAATGGCTCCCGGTCTCCCTACCTAAATAGGGAGGCGCTGACAGCTGTCACTTCATGATCAGGTTATAAGGTGAAGCCCTGATTTTATAGGGTCGTTTCCTAAAGTTTACGTCATAAGGTTAAGGGCATGACCTGAAGTTATAAGGCTGTGACCTGAGGACGTGACCTCAGGTTAGGGCTATGGCCTGAGGCTAAGGACGTGACCTCAGGTTAAGGACGTGACCTCAGGGCCTTGACCTGAGGCTAAGGACGTGACCTCAGGTTAAGGTCAAACGGCTCCCGGCTCCCTGAGGGTTGAGGGGTCGCAACTTATACTACTGGTGTGTTCATTGGTTTTGGAAATATTTAGACAGAAAAAAAATCAAAATCAAAATACTATGTAAATATGTAGCCGAATTCAAATCGGGCACAGCGTCGTTTTGGGGAGGTATACAATTTTTACACTAACACACGAAGTTGATTTCTTCATGAATAGTGTGTCAAATTGTACGCGAAGAGTGACAATATATATATATTTTTTAATCTCGATAGAATCGAAAACGAGGTTGCTGTATGGTCTTAAATTTTGAAGAGGAAATGGCCAAAATTTTAATATGCCGTGAAGTAGGTAGATAAAATAAAATCCTTCTCATTTCAAAGTTGTTGCTACGATGTTTGGAAATTTTGGTGACATTAGAGAAAAATGATGTAGAAATGAGATGCAATATAGGTAACCTTATTTTATCCCTTTGCATCCTGGCTGCTATTTCAAGATGGCCGCTAGTAGGGTGACTATAGTTAGGACTGACCACACAATCGTTGATTGAAGTCTCAGAATTTCAGAATCTCAGAATTGACAGACAGTACAGCGTGGGTGTGTTAGGTACATCCATGTTTATTCACGATAACTGTCATTCAAAATGGCTGCCAGCTTGACCTTCAAAGCTCCACAAGGTCCAACAGAACCGCCGCGCTATAGAAAAACATACCTGAGACACACTCTTTACAGTAATATTAGCTAATACGTGCCAGAAGTGGGGGGCTAATTCTCTTCTAAAAGTTCAAAGTCAAAGGTCATCATAACGATTACACATCTTAAATGACCTCGGCTAAAAGTCAAGGTCACAGTATTCGCAAAGAGATCCACTTCTGTTCATTTCATTTCGGAAAGTGCACAAAAAACCGTTAAAAATGTACAAAAGCAACAGCACCCCCACCCCTTCCCGTCCCCACTGAGCTGTTGTTGTTGTTGTTGTTGTTATTATATATATATATATATATATATATATGTGTGTGTGTGTGTGTGTGTGTGTGTGTGTGTGTGTGTGTGTGTGTGTCCAACAGCACTTCGAACTTCTCTCCAATACATGTAACTATGTTTTTCGTTTGTTGGTTCCTTTGTTCTATAAACAGACAAAACCACGCCTGAAACATATACCCTGAATAATGGTGAATATAGGTCACGTTCAGGTTCGTTTTCTCTCCAGTTAGCTCCGCCCTCAGACTGACATCCTCAACAATTCCCCCCCCCCCCCCCCCCCCCGTATCTTATCTTTTCATCAGTACGTCACAGTAACTTGAGTGGAAAGGGTCAAGCACACAGTGAACTGCTTTGTGACAACCATGGGTTGTCGAGTGTGCTGTATATGGCCTTGTTTTCGACGGTCTCAATACAAGCTCCCCCCCCCCTCTCTCTCTCTCTCTCCTCCCCCCGCCGTCTCTCTCCCCCCCCTCCCCCCCCCCCCCCCTTTAAGAGATTTGCGTGCGTGCGTGCGTGCGTTAGAGCGGAAAAAGGCAGAGCGCAGAGCGGAGTCGTCGCCGCAAATGCGCAAACCCCGGTAAAGCCAGCCAACAGAACAATATGTGAGAAATCAGGAAGTTCTATCATAGTAGCCCCGCCCACTGACTACACTTCACTTGTCCACAATCACTGGCATATATAAAACCGACAAGCACGGTTTGACTCATAAAATAAAAAGTGCCTCGCAGTAATGGTGTTAGGATGGGGTAACATAAGCTCTAACGCTCAGAGGTGAGGGGAAAAAACCCCAACCCCGCTGTAGTGACTTAAATTGTCCAAATGATGCGAGAACGTTCACGCTTTTTACAGCCATGTTATTCTCCATTCTGCTCCAGATGGTGTGTGTGTGTGTGTGTGTGTGTGTGTGTGTGTGTGTGTGTGCAAGAGCACTTCGAACTTCTCTCCAATACATATAACTATGTTTGTCGTTTGTTGGTTTCTTTGTTTTGATTTTATGTTCAGTGTTATAAACAGACAAAACCACGCCTGAAACATATACCCTGAAATATGGTGAATAAAGGTCACGTTCGTTCTCTCTCCAGTTAGCTCCGCCTTCGGTCTGACATCCTTAACAATTTTCCTTCCCCTGTGTCTAATCTTTACAGCAGTAGGTCACAGTAACTTGAGTGGAAAGGGTCACGCACACAGTGAACTGCCTTCGTGACAACCATGGGATGTTGAGTGTGCCGTTTGTGGCGGGTGGGTGGGTGGGTGTTTGGGGGTATAACGTCCTTTTCCACCACATAGAGTGATATCAAAGACGGGGCAACGATGAAAAAGCCAGCACAAATATTTGGCCCCAGCCGGGATCGAACTCACGACCCGAGCATTAGGAGTCCAACGCTCTACCATTCGATCACCCCGGCGGTGTGCGTGCGGCTGTGTGTGTGTGAATTGTGTCCAGGCCCGTTTCTTGGAAAATACTTAACCGAATGGCTTCAAATTTGGGGTATCCAAATACATCAAAATGTTACATTAGAGCAACCAAGCGTGTGATGATTGCTTAAGTGATTTGGGAGTGTTACAGGGAATCGGTTGTTACCAATCATCTTATTTTGATTCAAATTGTTGTCAAACCAAAGTATGGAAACGTTTTGTTACCTTTCGTTCGCATGAGAAAAGATGTTTGTAAGAAGAGATTACCATTTTACAATAAGTTTACAACAGAAGAGCGGAGATTTTGCTTTTTGCCTTTGTACTTTTCAGTCCTGTTACCCTTCTCGTCAGTCGTGTTACCAGGTTTCAGTCGTGTTACTGGCAGTTTAAAAAGGGATTTGGGACATCAAATGCTTTGCATTTAAACCCTTATCTGTAATTGTCGTTTGTTGATGCTTATACTTCCACAGAAAATTATTTTCAACACTTTTGCATCACTTACTCTTTACTTATTGAAACATGTTTTCTAAAAATGTACAAACTGTTTAAAATGATTGTGACCTTTTTTCGGTACAAACATAAAAATAGTATTTTTATGATGACCCACAATTTAACTGATAATTAGAGAGTAAAATTGTCTCTGTACATGTTGTCTGTCATTTACAAAAAAAATGTTATAGTATGTACACAGCAGATACACTCATACATGGCATATCTAGTTTTTCCTGTCCAAATAAAAAGTCTAGAAACAACATGTGGTTTCGTAGAGCGTGTGTGTGTGTGTGTGTGTGTGTGTGTGTGTGTGCAGAAAAGGATGATAAAAGCCACTTGAATTTGTGTGTTGCAGACTCGTATTTAATCCAAGACATGACAAGCCCCTTCTATAAAACTCAGGAGGGGGGAGGGGTTCATTTGCACCATTGATCAAATCAAATTACTCGTCGGTAACACACAAATTCATGTAGTTTTATCGTTAAGTGTATATAGGGCCGTGAGCTGACTCGATCTGTATGGGAGAGACAATTTTAGAATCTGATGACTATAATGTCATCCGCCTCTGTGGACTATTTGTTCTCTCTCTCTTTCTCTATCTCTTTCTCTCTCTCTGTGTGTGTGTGTGTGTGTGTGTGTGTGAAGATTAGTTTAGCAAGGACCAGATTTTATAGAGGTCACCTCATCTTTTATCCTTTGAAAGTAAAGTTCACTTCTCTCTCTCTCTCTTTTTCTCTCTCTCTCTGAGGTTTACTTTGTTTTGTATATACGTAACTATAGTCTTAGTCGAAACGCAAGAGGAGGATAAGATGAGTGTTCGAGAGTTTAACGTACTTTTCCACCACATAATTATGGGTGATGTCGAAGACTAGACAGCGGAATAAATGACCATCATAAATATTTGGCCACAGCCAGCTCGGCTCCCTCTAGAATAGCAAGGACAAAGCTGAAGACAGGTTTTTGCACCTGTATCATTTTGAATCCTTGTAAAATTAAGTGTATATATCACTGCCACAGCCATTTTTATTGACATAGTCGTTCTCTCTCTCTCTCTCTCTGTATAATGTTCGTGAAATGTGCTGTAAAGCGTGTAAGCGCTGGTCGTCAGCGCGAGCATGAATGTGAATGTGAGTAGGTGTGTGTGTGTGTGTGTGTGTGTGTGTGTGTGTGTGTGTGTGTGTTGTGAATTTAGATGCAGCTAGCCGCTAGCACAGTTTAAGTTACCGTGATTTGTAAAGTTGTCCGAAAAAAACAACAACAACAAAAATTACACTGTATCTGCGTCAGCCGCGTGTGTTTACTGTTTGTTTACACTGCATGCACACGTACCACTTGAGGTCTTTTTTTTTAACAAGAAAGCGAAAAGAAAGTTTTTTTCAACAGGAATACCAAAAGAAGTGTTTCCCCGTTTATATTTGTCTGTTATTTGAACAATTCGGCGCAGAACACAATTGCAAGCCCGGCTTTTGTGATCGCTTTCCACTTTCCGCCATGCTGTCACTATAGGGGCCAGATCTAGGATGCGCGCTAATGCGGGCAGACAACTCTTCGCGTTGTCCCGCTATATGTCTCTCTTACGAGGGCAGGAGTGACGCGTCTTTCTGATTCCAAGGTCTTTGGTTGGACTTTCAATGCTCGGGTCGAGAGTTCGAATCCCGGCTTGGGCCAAATATTTGTGCTGGCCAAGCTTTCTCTCGTTGCCCCGTCTTTGATATCACCCTTACGTGTTGGAAAAGGGCGTTAAACACCCACCCACCCACTCTCTGTCTCTCTGTCTCTGTCTGTCTGTCTGTCTCTCTCTCCCCCCACCCGGCCCCACCGCCAGTCACGTGACTAATCGGTCGAGGTCGTAGAGGATCTAGTGTCATTGGTAGAACTTGGAGAGGGGAGAACCGGCAACAATAACAACAAAACAGACAAAATAAAATGAAATTTGGAGAAACAACTTTGTAGGACGGGGCCGTTCCTCCTTGTTTTAAAATTTCATTTTGTTTTTGGGTTTATTTTGTCCTAGTCTGTAGCCGTGGGTTAAATTAACCTCGAGATTTATATGCGGGCGCTGGAGAATGTGACTGCCCATTTCATCTCAAAGTACCAAGCCCTTCAACGAGGTGATTTATCTTCCATGAAACTCACCCACCCCACCCACCAACTCACTCACTCACTCACACCCGCTCTCTCTCTCTCTCTCTCTCTCTCTCTCACACACACACACACACACACACACACACACACACACACACATCACAGAAGTCCCGCCAAAAAGAACGCAGCAGCATAGCGTGCACGTCAAGTTTCTATAACACAGATTCCATCACGCCGCTGTGTAGGTGAATGTGTGTACTGTCTGGAGAAACATCACAATCTTGGTATTCGTCACTGAAACTTGCTGCTGCACGCAGCGAAATCTGCCTCATCCCATAGAAACAACTTACAAAAATAACGGCTGAATAATGTTTATGAAGCTGCATTAAAGTGTGCAGTGCTTCTGAGTTCTAAAGTAAACTTGAGTAAATTAATGAAGTGGTTCATGGTGGTTTCAAAGATTCAAGCTTCAAAGATTTTATTTCCTTTGACCCTTACTGGGACATGGAGGAACAATATAAACAAACAAGAAATGCAAATGACAATGTAATATAGGGTAAAAAGTAAATGTTAGCAATCACTGTGAGGTCAATAAACAAGAGTACTGATCAATATTGTTATCACAAACTACAAGAAATAAAGCTATCATACACTTACAGCAATTACAGAGACTAGGGGAAAAAGTGTTAAGCAATGAGAACTTCGTTCAACACAACGTTGCATTCTTTCAGAAATTTAGCAAAACTAAGTGCGACTTTCCTGCTAGGTAAGGATAGGAGATTACAAACATTGAACATTGATTTAACTCTGCGGAATTTGAAAGTCATGTGTTTTTCACGGGTATTTTTGAAAGGTGTGTGTTTCGCCACACGGTCGGGCCCTGCGCTTTCAATGGAAGCCGCTACACAGTACACATACCATGGAGTCAGTCAGGCGATGCAAGCCCGACAAACTGAGGCCAGCTCTAAACCATGTGAGTAATCCCTCGTGGACAACACACGACCCTGTGCAGTGCAATCATACGAACACAGAGACCTGTACGCGTGTCAAAAGTTAACGACTGTAACCTTCGTGACGCGGTTTTTTGTTGTTGTTGTTTTTGTTTTTGTTTTTTAAAACACCAATACAGTGCTTGTTAAAATGTTGTGACATAGTAGCCTTCACTCGATCGGAACCTCGAAACTTGTAAAGGCGCTAATCGCTGTCTTAAATGTGAGGATCGCATGGTGTCGCACGTACTTCAGGTTAGTATAGAAACTTTGAATGCTTCAGTTTGACTTAGTACTGTGTACAAATGAATGCGCAAAGCTCTGTTGACAGCGGGAGTCATGAAAGCACGTATAACAGGTCACGTCGCTAGCGCTCTTTGTTACGAAGTAAACGAAAAGATTTTGTTTCGCATCCTTGTTGTTGTTCTTGTTGATAGTATGTTAATAACAAACAAACAAACGAAAGAAAACAAAAAACACCGAGTGTTTTGTTTTGTTTGTTTGTTTGTTTGTTGTTGTTGTTGTCCTTGTTTTTGTTATATCGTCTTTTTTATAGTTTGTTTATTTTTGTTTCTTTGTGCATTAAATTAAATTATTTCATTGGTATTTGTTGAGTGTTGTGCGTCTATCCTAGGGCTTTCAGTCTAGTTTGTTTGTTTGTTGTGTTTGGTTGGTTGGTTGGTTGGTTTTCGTGCCATAACTTTGTTCCCATTTGCTGTAGTTGCTCGGCCTATCAAGTATTTTATATTTTTCTTGCTTTCTTTTCTCATCTTTCCCCCATTCCACCAGTGGGCCACGAAGTGAAATTTAAATTTGACATAGTTTTAGAAATAGGAGTTCTAGTAATGTTTATTTTGTAACTTAATCCGCATGAGACTCACTTTACGGCAGTGAAAATAAGGTAATCAACCGGTAATCTTTAAAACTGAGACAAACAGCTCCATGTTAGATAACATTTACTTCAAATCAGTCTTTATCATGTTGATAGTTATGTTGTGTGTCGTTACTGTATGTGACAGGTAAACCATTAGAGCAGAAACTGGACTTTCTTCTAAAGAGAGGCAGCCAGAGAAAAGGCGGTTTTTTTTTTTTTTTTTTAACAAAATGAGATTGATGTTCCGAAAAAAGATGAGGTATGTATGCTCGTTTTCGTTGTTGTTGTTTTTTGGGGGGTTTCTTTGGGTTTTTTTTTTTAGGGGAGGGGGTGGTGGTGGTGTTGTTTTTGTTTTGTTTTGGTTTTTTTTTTCTTGGGGGGGGGGGGGGTGTCAGTCCTTGAGGTGCCGGCTTCATCAGGGCCAGAGTTACATGCAAAAATTTACATAGGAGCTTTTTTTCTGCAAATAATTTGCGTCACTTTTCAATTGCACCACTTGCAGATTCACCAGAAATTCCTTTGGCTTAAAGAACAAACAACAAAATAATAATTAAAAAAAAAAAAAAAACAGCAAGCGAAAAAAGGAACAAGTCTAGATTTAGGAGGTGGAAAGAATCACTCCCTCAAGGACACTCCATTTATATATAAAGTCTCAGTCTTTGTTATTAGAGGGGAACCGGGATAGGAGAATGGTAGAGCTTGTGATTTTCAATAATCGGGTTGTGGGGTCGAGTTCCGGCTGCGCCCAAATATTTGTGCTGGTTCCTATCTCGGTGTCTCGTCTCAACAAAATAATAATAAAAAAATAACAAAAACAAAAAACAGCAAGCGAAAAAAGGAACAAGTCTAGATTTAGGAGGTGGAAAGAATCACTCCTCAAGGACACGCCATTTATATATACAGTCTCTGTCTTTGTTATTAGAGGGGAACCGGGATAGACGAATGGTAGAGCATTTGATTTTCAATAATCGGGTTGTGGGGTCGAGTTCCGGCTGGGCCCAAATATTTGTGCTGGTTCCTATCTCGGTGTCTCGTCTTTGATATCACCCATTAGTGGTGGGCGAGAATTAAAAGACACTAAAGCCTACAATAGCCTGCCACCATCCTCTTCTTCATCCCCTCTTTAAAAAAAAAGTATTTAATGGCATATCATTAATTTTATTGTTTTCGCTGTGTCTGTAAACGTTTCCACTTGAATTGCATCATAAATTTCCAGAAAGCTGAGATGTCCGGTGGCAGTACTGATCACGTTCGTCATTATGTCAGCCATTTTATGGAAGAGTGGAGGAATGCAACGTCGTCCTAATTATCAGACGGAACCCCAGCGTCGTCCTAATTATCAGACAGAATCCCAGGAGGAAGTTCGCCACATCATTTTTGTAAAAGTGAGTTTCATAGGAGGATTTGAGTTTCATAGGAGGAATTCTTGGATGCAAAGGCGGTTATTGTACACTCTTAAGTTAACTCTTAAGAGAACGAGCCCGACCAGCCTCTGCCCATATGATAAGACTAGTTAACAAGAACAAACGACTGCACACCAGTAACAGCCACTTCAAGCCACTATTATAAAAGGCGTGTGCCTTTCCCGCTAGGCCCGAGACCGCTGAACATCGCATAATCATTGTGGCGTGAGGTGGCTCCTGGTGTTCTGAGGATTTTAAATCAATTTTTTAAGTTTTGTCTGGGATTTTAAACTGGGCTTTATGATGCAGTCGACCGGTCGCAAAACATGATGCTGGGTTCCTTGCTTCCATTTGGTTGGCATCCCATTTGGTCTATAAGTATAAGGTATCAACTTTCACGCATTGTCATACTTCTCCCTTTAAAGGTATCAACTTTCACACATTGCCATACGTCTCCCTTAGAGTGCTTGCACGGCGTAAGCTCTAAACAACCACATGACTCTCTCTTGGAGTTTGCATTAGACTGACATTAAATGCCTGCTCTTGGCATTGTCTGATATGGTCAGAGTGCGTAATTTTGCTTTATTTTTCCAAACAAACCTTGACCTAGAATTACACTAAGCCCTTGATTCTTCTTTTATGGGATTTTTTTTTGTCACTTAAAAGAGTTTTTCCCTTGGGTTGTTAACTTACTTTCTTGGTTCCGTGCCCGATGTGCCCTTAACTGACCTTCAAACGTTCGCCTACTTTGTTATCGATCAAAAATGAATGATGGATTGTCCCTGTCCCGCTGCTACATGATAATCATATATTTCTTCTTATGGCGGCTTGTCGGCGTTAGCTGCATGTATATACATCTAAGGTGCACATTAAGACCCCTAGGAATAATGTTGCCTTTGGACCACTTGCTACTTTTGGTCAGTGACGCCACTAGGTGAAGCAATGAGGATTCCACCATTACAGCAAATAAATAAATAAATAAATACATTCTCAAGCACAAACATCTCAGTTCACCTTCCGTCTAATGTGATTGTATGTTATACTATTGTGTTTACAGGTGTGTTAAAAAAAACCAAAAAACAACTGGGAATTGGTAGAGATGTCGGCAAGGCGAAACACTGTGTGTGTGTGTGTGTGTGTGTGTGTGTGTGTGTGTGTGTGTGTGTGTGCTCTGAACACTGTTCGTGACACACTGTGCACAACATTGCCTTCAGAAACCTGATCAGACCCATCTCAGTTACTTCCTCTTGCCACTGTTTGCATCAGTGGGTGGGGCCTCTGGAAGGCTGACGTGACAAACAGTTTAAGCACTCCTATGGGAACAGACCTCGAGTACGTCTTTTGTCGTGTTTGCAATGTTGGTCTGTCCTGGTCCCATCCAAATATTACACACACACACACACACACACACACACACACACACACGGACTTTGTTCGAGCATTCAGGCTTGCAACGTCAGATAACAGAGAAGGGTCTGATCACGTTTCAGCGTGTCTCTGATCACAGGGACACAGTGTAGTGATTTATTTTTACAATACGCAGAGAGAGAGAGAGAGAGAGTTTGGGGTTAATACAGTGATATGTCTTCATGTCCCTTCACTAACTTAGGTTCTTAGGTTCATTAAATGATATTGTTTTCAGTAATTTGTTTGGAGGTACCTTAGTGTGTTTGAAAGGGATACTAAATAAAAGCAAGAGAAATTCTTTGCAAATGGCGTATTTACACCTGCCTTTGTCTTTTTAAGGTTCACAAGGCAGCAAGTTCAACAGCCATGAGCGTGATTCTCCGCTTCGCCATGTCTCGCAGTCTGAACGTTATGCTTCCTCGCATTAGAAACATTCTCTCCAACTATTCGCCCAAATTGCTCCCGATCATCGAGCACCCTGAGTCACCGCCATTTCTTTTTGACATCCTATGCAATCACGTCGTTCTCAACGCTACCAGTTTGCGTCCCCACTTTCCTGCAGACACCAAGTACGTGGCCATAGTGCGTGAGCCGCTGACCTTGGTCCAGTCGGCGTACCATTATTTCAGGGACGTTGAAGGATTTCCGTATCTCAAGGCTGTTCCTAGCTTCAAGGCTTACGTGTCTGATCCGCTGAAATACGAACCAAAAAATCCCTATATGTCACTTACCAGGAACCGTATGAGTATTGAACTAGGTCTGCCTCCTGAACAAGTTTCCAACGTGTCATACACACCGACATTTCTACAGAAACTGGACAAAACTTTTCACCTGGTTCTCATCGCCGAGCGGTTCGAGGAGTCCATGGTGCTGCTGAAGAGAATGTTTCATTGGCAGACAAAAGACATTCTGTACATGAAACTGAACGCGCACAATCACAGCTCAGACAACGGTTTTACAACCAATTCAAGTATCAAAGCGAAACTTGAACTTTTCAACCACCATGATGTTGCGCTCTACAGGCACTTTTCAGAAGTTTTTCAGCGGAGGGTAGAAGCAGAAGGAGCTTCCTTTAACGAGGAAGTAAATTCGTTTTCATCAATTTTGAGCGATCTTGGAAACTTCTGTACTCAAACCAGACAGCCAGCTAATAATTATATTACTGTGGGAGCCACAAAATGGAACCAGAAATTCCAGGTTGATAAAAATGATTGCAAACTGATCGCAATGAAAGAAATGCCGTTAGTGAATCTTGCCAGAAAAAAAAACAAAAAAACAGCTAAACCGCTTACAAGTTTTGCCTTCAACTTTAAAGTCATGAGTCGCTAAAATTGAACAAACTTTTTTTTCTGTGAGATCCCATGAGATATAATATATTTTGATGTTTTATTACAACGTTCTATATAAGGACAGATTAAATTCATCTTATATTTGACCTTGACAATTTTCTGTGTGTGTGTGTGTGTGTGTGTGTGTGTTTCTATTTGTATTATACACACTCATGAAAAAAAAAAAACTGAACCAATTTGTTTTTGGCATTCCGAGTTTGAAAATAGTCACAAAGTCACACGTTTTCAAGAGTGAATCACAACACGTAAAAAACAATATTGCAAGTAAGACGTCCCTTGAAACTTTTGCTCAGTCACATGACACGTATTGTTTATCTTGACCTTGCTGTGTTGGAAGCCGTCTATCTTTTTCACTCCTTATGCCAGCAGCCTGTAGACAGAGTCCAACATACACATCCTCGATGTAGAAAAACGGTACATCCTTAGACACAGCAATCACCCTTTCAGCTACAGGCATTTCTGATGATGACGTCTTTCTAAAGAACTTTGTATTTCGAACGAGGCGTTCTATACACAGAGCCTCTGAGTGATACCAGCAAGATGGCCGACGCGTAGCGACACTCGCAAGCAGCGGTGGCAGCGTGCGGCGGTGCGTCCATCTCTATACGTCCGTGGATGGGACGGGGGGGGGGGGGGAGGGGTTGGGGGTGTTAAAGCTCAGGGACGGATCTGCGTCATGGAGCAAACACTCGGCAGTGTTCAACAAAGTCATGCTGCCTTGTACATTGAGTGCCAATGGTTTGAAATCAACAGATTCATGCGTTTGCATGCTGAGTGACAAATAGAGAACACGAGCAAGCGTAATACCGTACCGTTTCTTCAAGTCCCTGCACGTTTTTCTTGCTTCTTTCGGGCATTAGCCAAGGGTTTTGTGCCCATGCGACGCGACTATATATATATCTCTTGTAATATATCTCTGGTACAGGACTTATCCTACATTTCACACCAGTTGGCTGAGTCCTGCACGCCTACGTTTTGGCGAAGCGTGTGTGTGTGTGTGTGTCTGTGCTGTACATGTAAAACGCGGGCTTGCGCACAAATGACTCCGGTCAGACGCAGGCATGACCGCAGGATGCGGTCGACGTGTGTGTGTGTGTGTGTGTGTGTGTGTGTGTGTGTGTGTGTGTGTGTGCCTGTGTGTGTGTGTCTTACTATTATTATGGCCTGTTTTCTTTTAATTCTTTCTAACACAGTTTCATCTTATTTTATAGTATTTCTCAGCTCTGTAAATGCTTAGAGAACACCGAAATTAAAGGAACGATAAGGATATCCACGATTATTATCATTTTTAACAGTAATGTCTCTAACACTTACTTTCTATCCTTACAATGTTTTCATGAAATAACGATACAGATTTTGATTTTTTCGTTCTTTCTTTCTTTGGTTGGCTGGTTGGTTGGCTGGTTCATTGTAAATGACTTGAAACTGATAGCTTCAGCAGAAGAGAATGTCAGCCAACTACCAACGGCCACTTCGTAACATGTTTACGACTGCTACACAATACTGCTTCTCCCTATGTTGTCATTTGTGGTATCACACACTCAAGAGAGAGGGGGGGGGGAGGGGGAAACCTCGGCTGAGGTAATGAAGGAGTGGAGACTGATGAAACCCTTTGTATTTCGCCCAGACAAATCCAGCACAACAATACATACCCCGGGCCTTTGGGAACAAGACGCCCACCTCCAGCTTTGCGAGAACAAAAACCCCTGATCAGGTTTCAGAAACTACACCATTGGAGAAATACCCCTCACACGCAAACCAAAATCTCTCTCTCTCTCTCTCTCTCGTGTCTGTGAGCGGACGTAGATAGATATAGTGTGTGTGTGCGTGTGTGTGTGTGTGTGTGTGTGTGTGTGTTTGTGTGTGTGCTTTTCACCAGAGGAAACCAGTGGCTGTAACTACTCACATCTTAAGGATTTTCCTGTTCCTGTGTTATTGTGTAAACTTGCGACCTTACCGTGTCGTGACGTGTCAGGGAAATTAAGTACAGCTACTGCGCGTATAACTTTGGTATCAATATCGTACCACTGTTACGCGTGCATATGTAAATATCGCCCTCTTACGCACCAGGTATATTATGTCAGAGGCGTCATAATATTTTCGCAGTTTACGGCAGGCATTGTGGCCAGAGTGAATTGCAACAGCCGATTTTATAACTCGTTTTACAGCTTAGCTTAAATATCATACACACATCACATCAGTCAGACCTTCACAATTTCACACTTACCATGTCAGGTAACCTAGAGATGCCTGGAAAGGGAAATACCATGTGCTCTACCATACGACAGTGGACAGGCAAGGCGAGACACCCAAGGACACTCTTCTTCGGAGTTCTGCTGTTTTCAGTGTCATTGACAACTGTCCTGTATCTTAGGATATCCACAGAAAAGGGAACAATTTCAGCTCCACCGAAACCCAGCACTGCTAGACTGTTCCAGAGTCAAGGCAAGGGAAATTCGATTCCGTTGGAAACTGCTGACCCTAAGAACGAGATCCAAGACAAATATGTTCATTCAAACCCAGATAGAAACCATGCCAAGGTTGAGATGATGGAACGCCCAAAGCAGGCTGTCCTTAAAGAACAGGTCCTAATCAAATCAAACAGTAACGTCACAAAAACGTCCGTAGAAAGTGTTGGACAAAGTCACCAAGGTGATTCAAAGGAAAAGTATGCCTTACCCAAAGATAATCAGGCTAACAAAGCAGTCGATTCAAGTTCTAAAACAAGGGACAGAATTCTTTACTGGGATGACGACCCCTTCGATGACGTCACGCCTCACTGGCAGCGACTGGACTACAACAGTGACGCCTTCGTCTATGCCGCTCATTATGACGACATGGAGAGTGTTCCGGTCATCAGAGTTGTGGGACTTGCCCGAAAACCTCTTCAGTATAGGGAAGTTTGGTGTGCCTTCCATCGCAGCAATGGTGAGGTTGTCGACAGCCACGTCTTGGGGAAATTGTACCACTTTAGATGGAGAAACTGCTCATGGTACGTAAGATTCTCTTTCCTGTTGTGTTTTGTTCTGCTATTGCAGTAAGTCTGGTTTTATCGTGTCCTATTACTCTGCCCCCATCATTTTCTGCCCTGTTTTGTTTTAACAAGTCTAGAAAATCCTTGTTCCATTGTTGTGTACTTTTGTGATCCTACTTATTGGCCCGATTTGTGTGTTTTCGGTATCTTTATATAAGGTTTTGATTATAGCTTCTTAAAATCGCCTATTTTTCTTTTACTTAACATTTACAAGGTGTTTGTGAGTTTAACGTCCTTTTTAACCAGCTTTGGGTGATATCAAGGCCAGTACAAATATTTGCCGAGATTCGAATTGAACATTCACAAACAATTCTTGATGAAAATGATAATTTTGACTACTGCATATTTATAGTTCTGACAATTCAGTACATCGTGTTTAGTGCATTTGTTAATCTCGTCGCTAAAGCTTTTCGGGATTTTTTTTTAAAACTGTGATTTTGTGGGTATTTATTGGAAACAATGTTAACACTCTCTCTATGCTGAGAGGGGTGAGCGGTGGTCTAATAGGAATCGCGTCGGACTTAGCAGATGTGGTACACAACTGTTGTCACCATAGTCAGGACGAAGCATGGGGCAGGTCGAGCTTGTGATATGTGATACCAGTTTTTCCTGGCTGCCGGGCTGCTCCTCGGGGGTTTCTCTATGGGTTACCCGGCTTTCTTCCCCCAGAAATTAAAAAAAAGATAGGTAGGTTGGGTGGCGCTGCACCGCGGCGACGCGCTTCCCCGGAAAGAGGACAATAAAGTAATTTTATTCCCGAAAGAGGACAATAAAGAAATTTTAAAATGTAACCTGTGTGCCGGCTGTTTGGCCACGTTGGGAAAAACATTATCAAGAAATCAAATACAGACTTGAAACTTGGTGATATTACTGAATAAAAGAAGTTCTTATGCTGTGTATAACTGTTTATTGTTCGGTGTCCTTGGTCCTCTTTGAAGTGACCTCAAAAAATTGACCTCCTTTTTTGTGAAATAATATCGCATTTTGGATCACACCAAATGTTCCTGCTTTTGGGGTTTCACTCAAAATTAGCCGCGAAATAGTCTTTGTAGCATGCGCGGCGTAAACACCTAACTAACTAACTTCCTCAAAATTACATGATTTTGCTTTTAAAATGCTGTAGAAGGAAACTGGGTCTCAAACGAACAATAAAAACACAGCAACTTAAAAATAATACTCACTGTGGTTCTGAAAGACACTCACCAGAGCCAACCAGTGAGCTTTGCGCCTATATAGCAACGGATGCCACGGTAGCATACCAACAAAGGTCGCTTCCCTTTGGCCGGTACAAACCCGTTTTGCTGGCTCTGTATTTAGTTCCGCACCTTATGATGTCATGGCTGAGAATTTAAAAAAAATAGAAAGTTGGCACTCCCCTATAACGGACCTCAACAGCCAAGTGTTGGGAATGTGAGGGCCCGAAATGAGAACCATATCAACGAGAGAGTTAATTCCGTTTTCTCTCCGGTTTCAGCTATGTCGGTGCTTTTGTGGTCTGCCCTCTTACACACAAAATCCTCCGTCCCTATGCGGTATCTGTGAACAAAGAAGAACATTCAATGAACAGAACCTTTCTCAAAGTTCACTACAGCCGAGAACTGGACTCGGCTGCTCTCCGGAGGAAGAACACGTCAGGAGAAACCAGCGACAAATTAAAGAAACGTGACAGTTACAAGTGGAATATCACACGATGTTTCCCGGCCTTCCAAAACCGCTACAATGAATTTCAGAGAGCTGCCGAGATGGTTGCGGCCAGCAGAGCGCTTGGTGTCGACCATTTTGTTTTCTATGTGGAATCCATTGGCCCTGGACTAAAGAAAATGCTTGAGGTAAGAACTGACATGTTGCCAGATGCTGACTGAGAAGTCAGTGCAGTCAATCACAGTGCACCGATCTTCCGTCTCACAAATCACACGTGTGGGTTTTTCTGTCGGAGTATTCGAGGGTTCCCTACCAGAACGTCCTATCTCTCTATCTGTATCGATGGTAGGGAACGCTCGATTTGCTTGACGAAACTGCCGTGTAATGGCAAAACAGCAAAACGTCATTTTGTGGAAACAGGAGATTACATCAGTGTTTTTCATCTTGAAATCACCCCGTTTCCCATCAAATGATGTCATGGCCTTCCCATGTTGTGCCATAATACGGGGCCTAAAGAAATTAGATGGGTTGCCATGGAGAATCAGAGGGCGTGGCTACGGGTCTGTGGGCTACGTGTTAACTGGACCAAATAGGCATGACTATAGTGGCACAGATGTTCCTGCTCTCTCTCTCTCTAGGCTGGGAGGTTTGCCTTTTTGTTTTGTTTTTTCTTTTCATTTTATTTCATTTATTTTACTTAGATGTTTTTTTTTTGTTGGTTGTTGGTTGTTGTTGTTGTTTTAATGTTGTTGTTGATTTAAGGAGGGGAGGGGGAACATATATCTGCGGTGCACATAAAAAGTGTGAAAATGATTATCACACTTGCTGATGTATGTGATGTAAATGTCTTTTTCGGCAACGGATAACAGAACGGCAGATAATCGCAAACACATATCAGATACGAAATGACATTTAGGCTGCATTATAAGAGAGAAGCAAGATATATATTAATGCCATTATTATTATTATTATTATTGTTGTTGTTGTTGTTGTTGTCCACATCACACTGCAGGCCGAAGAACACAAGACCTCAAATACCTGTATATTCCCTATTAGCATCAGTCATCATAGTCACCCCTCAAAATGCTTCAATCTACAAACAATTACCACCATGAACAGACCATTCAAAGGCACGCAAGACAGGGGTTAAAAAAAATGTGAATGTCTCCTTTCCGCTCAGGCCTCACTGGAGTAATGCACGTCTACTTTCTGTTTAGGTCAGATAGCAAGATCACACAAATCCGCTTGCCACTTGTGCTCGACCTCTGTGCAAAAAGTCCCAGCTTCACTGGCAGCTTGCCTTTTTTTGCGACCGCCTGCTATGCACCTTGACCTACATAATCTGAAAATCACGAAAATCACACTTTTCCATGACAACAAAAATCACTACAGACTAACACACTCGCCAAACAGGGTACCTCAAATAAACACCAAACATGACCCCACGGTCAATTTGTGTCCTTACACCTGCATGTGCGTGCGGGTATATTTTCTTCACTTATGTACAGGTGCTCACCGAAGACAATCTTGCTGAGGTGTATCCATGGAACCTACACTTATCTGCTAAAGAAGTGCATTACAAGGCTCAGTTCAGTGCCATCCAGGATTGCCTCTACCGCCATCTGCATTCATCTCGCTACCTGCAGTTTGGTGATGTTGATGAGCTCATTGTGCCGCGGTCACATGACCAGCTGCTTCCTTTTCTGGACGAGCACTTCGCGAAGGTGTGTTGAGTTAGCCAACACTGCATGTCTGGTTGTCTGTCTGTGTTTCTGTCTGCCTGTCTGTCTGTGTTTCTGTCTGCCTGTCTGTCTGTGTTTCTGTCTGCCTGTCTGTCTGTGTTTCTGCCTGTCTGCCTGTCTGTCTGTTTGTCTGTCTCTGTCTGTCTGTCTGTCCGTGTGTGTATATGTGTCAGTCGATCGCTCGCTTTTTTTTAAAAACTACTTTATTATCCCTTTTGGGAAATTCGGGCTGCTTCCTCCAATAAAAAGTGCATCGCCGCTGTGCAGCGCCACCCAATACCTATCCTAACAAACTCAGTGACGAGACATCCCCTCCGACAGGACTTTGACAGCTTGACTATAGTACGTAGTGGTAGGTGTAGAGTACCAAGAGCAAGGCTACCAGATATGCAAGATTGTTCATGACCATGGCTGTTAGAGCTGCCAACTCAAGTAGAACGCGCACGAGAGAGGGGTGTGTGTGTGTGTGTGGGGGGGGGGGGGGGGGGTGCGAGAGAAAGAGCAGAGCGAGTGAATATGCAGAGTGAATGCCGGAATGAGTATATCAGTGAGTGTTTAATGTGATAGTAAATTGTATGTTTGTGATAATGTGTGTTACTCTTGATCTTAAGTAATTTTATTGGTCAAGACTGTTTGTTTTACCTAAGTTTTCTAATGCGTATATTTGTGGTCTTATTTATTAAAATGTTTATTGTGTGTTTACTAGTATGCGGGACAGAAAAGCAATTTCCCTTTTCGGGATCAATAAAATATTCTGTATTCTGTACAAAACACGCAATGTTCGGATCGTGAGTTCAAACCCGGCTGGGGCCAAATATTTGTGTTAGCGTTTTTTCTCGTTGCCCCGTCTTTGATATCACCCTTACGTGGTGAAAAAGGACGTTAATCGCCCACCCACCCTATATTATATACATTACCATACGTTCTGTGTTGCTTTCAGAACCCATCCTGCGGTGCCTTCCTATTCAGGAACGCTTTCTTCAACATGAACTTCCCCCCGAAATTCCCTCCCACCGACGAAATCTCCGCCAGTTTCCTCCGAGGGCATCGCATGCCAATGCTGCTGCACACGACGAGACATAAATACATTCATCGCGCCGGAGATCGTTCAAAACCCATCGTGGATCCGCGGAAGGTCTCAGTCGGCAGTGTGCACATCGTTGAGAAGCTGAGGAAAGGTTTCCGCTCGTGTAACGTTGACCCTGAACAGGGTCTGCTGCATCACTATAGATACGCTGGCAACATCCCCGAGAACAACAGGACCGAAGATGAGCGACTTTGGCGCCACGTGGACGTCATCGTAAAAGAGACGTGGAGAATACTGAATAGAACAGCCGGTTTGTATTTTTTTTCTCAGACTATAATTATGTATTGTTTGTTTTGGGTGGAAGAACTAGGTGCAAGTACAAAAGGGCCTTGCAGTTCTATACAGCATAATTACAGAGATGACACACACACAAAAAAGAAAGCAACAACATTATTTTGCCTCTAGCACTGATTTATGATATCGTTGAGCCAACAAAATGAGCGGGTTTCAAAAAATATACCTACACTTGCTCTGTTGTACAGCGCATTGTTTGTTGTTGCTGTTGTTCTTTTAGGGGGGTGGGGGGTGGGGGTGGAGGCGGGAATAATTTGGTTAAACTGAAATGGTGTATGTGTGTCGCGATTGGGGTTGGAGGGGTGTGTGTGTGTGTGTGTGTGTGTGTGTGTGTGTGTGTGTGTGTGTGTGTGTGTGTGTGTAGGAGGGCGAGGGGGGGGGGGGGGAGGTTCTTTTGTGAATATTGTTAATAGGATACCATTTATATATCTTCCAGATTTCTTTTGAAAATGTGTTGGCTTTTTCGATTTCACCCGTGCAAGTCATTCAAATATTCACCAGTGACAAGAGATTTAAGCCACGTCTTGCGCCTTTTAGAAAAAACGACTCAATATGTTGGTTAAGGGTGAGCCCTACAAACACTATCTCTATTTTCGTATGTTAATGAAGGAGAATTTTGCAGACTTGAAGATCGCTCCAGCGGGAAATGCTGCCCGTCAAACATCACAGTCAACACAGCCAGACACGGATAAACTAGTGAATCTTTACGCGCACATTCTTCCAAGTAAGACTATAAACTGATACATCTACACTTAAGTTAATTTAATGAGTAAGAGAACCTGGCACGCTTAGAAGCGGACCATGCACGTTTACACTAAACAGTTTCAGGAACCGACTCTGGTAGTAAATACGCGTGTAAGACAAGCGGGATTTTACAACTACGTCAGGAATCTTTCCTTGATTTACTCGAGGAAGTATCGTCCTCTGAGTTTTTTTTTTGTGTGTGTGTGTGTGTGTTGACATAAGAGATGTTTCATTATATTCACCTCTTTGTGCTGTTTTCTTTTGCGGCAGATACCACTCAGACGGGAAAATTAAAACTCCGAAACTGCGCAAACGTTAATATGAGTAAGTCTTCTTCTTCTCTGCCTGCCTGCCTGCCTGCCTGCCTGTCTGTCTGTCTGTCTGTCTCTCTCTCTCTCTCTCTCTCTCTGAGGTGGTGGTGGGGGAGTGACTGAAATTAAAGTAAGCAGTCCCCGCACCATACACTTTTTAAAAACAAAATGGCGAGCTACTTGTGGACAAATAAAAATTTGGCGTTTGATATGTTTTGCATTTCTGAACATGCACCAGTAGAAGCACAATGATCATTATCATTTGCGTAATGTGCCTTTTTGGATATGTTTCTCGACTTTTCTCTGATGAGTGTAGTGCTGTGACTGGTTTCATGCCATAAGTAATTGACTTCCCAATATCTGATATTTAAAACAAAAAATCCACTTTCAGGTTTTGTGTGTATCAACCATACCTGCCCCGAGTCATTTTCTCCAAAACCGGAAGTTCGCTTACGTCAGATCCTGGCAACCCGCACCGGACAGTATCACTCCCAATCCTTTGCAGTGACGTCATTCATCAAGGACATTCCAAGTTACAAGTATATATTTGTGAGCGCAGCATCAACCAGCCACTACACCGAGATGCAGGGACTGGTGTTAAACCTCGTCAGAAATGTGTTTCCCAGGGTGAAAAACTACACTTTTATTCTTGTGGATCTGGGACTTGGGCCAAAACAGAGGAATCTGGTCAGTTTGTAAACGTTTTGGTTGTTTGTGTGTTTTGACGTTCGTAAAAGCGCTGAGCGCCAGTTCTAGACTACATCAATAGACTTTTCATAATAATGGAGCCTTCGAGAACGGAAAATACACCACACGAGTTTGTTGATTTCGACCAAAGAATCGCGAGTTTTTACGATTTTGGTCGAAAACGACAAACGAGTGTGGTTTATTTTCCGTAATTGGGGGCACCTGTATTTGGTTTTAAGTTGTTTCTCTATAGAGACGTCTCTCTCTCTCTCTCTGGGGAGCCAGGGTGGCCGAATGGTAGAGCGTTGGACTTTCAATGCTTGGGCCGAGAGTTCGAATCCCGGCCGCTGGGGCCAAATATTTGTGCTGGCCTTTTTCTCATTGCCCCTTTTCTCTTTGATATCATCCTTATGTGGGGGAAAAGGACGTTAAACTCCTAAACACCCACCCACCCACCCTCTTTCTCTGCCTCTCTCTCTCTCTCCCCCCCCCCCCCTTCTTCCCCCACCCGGCCCCACCCCCAGTCACGTGGCTAATCGGTCGAGGTCGTAGAGGATCTAGTGTCATTGGTAGAACTTGGAGAGGGGAGAACCGGCAACAATAACAACAAAACAGACAAAATAAAATGAAGTTTGGAGAAACAACTTTGTAGGACGGGGTCGTTCCTCCTTGTTTTTTTTTTTTTTTTGGTTGAAAGCTAACATCTCAATTAAATGCTTCACGCGGCATCTCTGAGGCGCTTTACTTCGCTTTGTTGTAGGCTTGGAGAAGTAGGTAGGTCCGTTTCGAAGCCTCCGTTTGAGCAAGAACTGGCTTACGATTGTCGCAGACACGACCGATCGTGGATAAAACTCAGCAGAAGATCATGCATTTCCCATGCAGCGAGTGGCAGAGCTCCTTCGTATCCATTCTCGTACGAAGCCGAACTGCGTCTTGTCGTGACGCAAATTATTCTGCTAGAGCACTGCTCGGCGTAGTGCACATGCACGTTTTAAGTATATATTCGTTATTCACGTGTGATTTTTACGGGTACAAATGTTATACCACGCGTGGTGGATTACGGGTTTTTAAACCTTGACCTGCAATAGTTGTAGAGTGGTCTAAGTTACAGTACTTGTAAATGTGCGTGTCCGCCGGCTCGAAATCGCCTGTCTTAGTGCTTTCTGTATCCCAACTATTTCTGTTGCAGACCGAAAAATACTGTCGATGTACGGTTCTCGACTTCCCCTTTCATCTGCTACCACAATTCTTCAAGGAACTGAAATGTGCTACTTGGAAACCTTTTGTCATTAGGGTAAGAAAACTTGATTTTTTTTTTTTTTTTGTATTACTATTCATACTTCCGCGGCTCTTATTAGTGAATATTGACGAGGAAGAAAAAACTATTTTTTTCCTAATCCATTTTCCATGGCAAGGAAAGAAACGGGGAGAAATAACAATAATAATACGACTAATAATGATGATGATAATAATAATAGATACTTATGAAGCGTTTATTCCTTAGTGGTCTCTACGGCACCTACAGGACTGAAAAAGCTACAAGAGCTTTAACAAATCTACATCTTTATCTGTTTGCACCCATAATTATATTCACCAATATTTTAGCACCTATTTCTCACAGAAGACTGCAATTTCTGCACATGTTCGTATCATATAATGCTTTTGTCATCCTAAGCAGGCCAGGTCAAATTGTGACCTTGGAAAAGTTTTCAAGGTTAATTTGTGACCTTGGAAAAGTCAACAAGGTCAGCTTGTGACCTTGGTAAAGTTAACAAGGTCAATTTGTGACCTTGGAATAGTTAACACGTGCCTGCTTCGTAATGACTGTCATTTATTCTGCAGTCGCTGATCGACAAGGCGGAGTTCGTGATCTGGATGGATACGTCCGTACGCTGGAGCGCCGTCTCGCCTCTGGACCCTGTCTTTCAGCGCGCCAAAGAACGTGGTCTGCAGCTCCGCGAGGTGAATAGCGGCGTAATCTCCGTTCGAACAACTGCTTCCACCTTCGACTTTTACGGCGATATGACGTGTCAGTACACGCGATTCTCCGAGATCGAGAGCGGAGCTGGAATCTACCACAACGAGGAGTTTGTACGCGAAGTTATTCTTGACCCTTGGGTGTCGTGCGCCTTCGACACGCGGTGTATGTGTGTTGAGAAGTACAGAAAACTGTTAGGGTGCTCGGCGTCGCCGCCGAGAAGGGACAACAGGTGCCATCGCTTCGACCAGTCCAGTCTTGGCATCATCGTGTCTAAGTTATTCCTGCACCAGCGTGGGAAGCTGATATTTCAGGCTGGTTCTCACAAGGTGGCGAGAGGGCACACGTTCAACTGGTTTAAGACGGGTACAATGCCGCCGTAGTTTGCTGAGAATGAGCGAGTTACCTGTTTCTTTTGTTGCAGCATTTTGTTCAGTGTTCATACAACTGGTGCCCTAGCGATTTACATTCTTTTGTTGGGTGCATCTTCAATGCATTGTTGGGTGAAGTGTTTTCATACAAACTGTTTTTTTTCGTGTGTGTGTGTGTGCGTGCGTGCGTGCGTGCGTGCGTGCGTGCGTGTGTGTGTGTGTGTGTGTGTGTGTGTGTGTGTGCTGAAAATTGAAGGTTAAAAAACGTTTTCTTTGTGTGTGTTTGGACATATAGGATTGTTTTGACGATGGTTGATCAAGTGTGAAATTGGGGACAGAATGGTACATGAAAATGGCACACAGCATCCAAGTGCCAATTATAGAAACATGATCCAGGTTTTGCTTTAATGTAGCGTTACTTATGCTGTTTTGTGTTCATTAATTTGAAAAAAAAAATCACACTGGTGAACAGACGGAATACAGGTCGTCATTTTCATGAGTCTTCTCTTGTTTTCTTTATTTTTTTTCCATTCCTCAGGTGGCGTAGACTTTAACAAACAAGCAGAAACACCTCAGTTGCATGCATGGATGCATCAGACTCAGGGTTTTTATTTATTAATTTTTTCAGCATAATCGATTTGGTTATTACAAAAAGTACAGTATCTATTACTTGCGACCCCCATTTTTGATAGAAGAATGTTTGTTGGATAAATATTGTGTATTATCTTCCATTGGAGTTCCTGCAATCTAATTTCTTTCGATGATTTGTTTGCTATTTCCCAAAACCATTCATTTATTTCGATACCAAATTTATTCTTCCAAAATGTGACTGCATTTGGGGGACTGTACTTTTGTTTAACAATTTGCTTTCTAAAAGCTTTAGCTGGCCACACAATATTTTCAGGAGTGACTTCATTAAAATGAGGGTAACTACGAATGAAGCGTGAGACTGCATTTGCCACAACATTATATTCTAAGAGCCTTTGAGGGGCTTGACCCACACGGCGGCACAGTTCCTCCATGGACATCAGTGTGTTGCCATTACAAATGTCGGACACGCGATATATACCATTTCTCAGCCATTCGGCGAAAAAAAGGGGGTTAGATCTGTAAGTTATGTTTGCGTTGTTCCATATCACTGTGCTCATTGACTCATTTGTGGATTGCACGGTTTCTAGCCAGGCTGTTAATACCTCTCTCCAGAATAAAGATTTAATCAGATGAAGCCCTCTGTATGTTTTTGTGCAGAAACACCTGATTTGTCATATCTGTACACTTGCTGAGTTTGCATGCATGCATAATTCTCTCTCTCTCTCTCTCTCTCTCTCTCTATATATATATATATATATGTCAAAAATGTATTCTTGCTATCTAAACTAAGTCGCCTAGTTAGCCCTGACACCTGCAAGCTGTTCTTCCATGCCCACTAGAGCTGTGAACCGGTTCAAAAATCCAAACCGGTTTTTTACCGTTTTTTTTTTTTTTTTTTACCTTCAAACCGGTTTTTTTAAACCGGTGTTTTTTCCGGTTCAGTCATCACCAAAAGGTGTTTGAGGTCTGCAAAAATATTGGCGTTTTATGCGATGCGTGTTCATATGTGTGTGTGTGTGTGTGTGTGTGTGTGTGTGTGTGTGTGTGTGTGTGTGTGTGTGTTCAAGTGCATCAGCGATCAGGCTGCAGTAAACTGATTGCTAGTCGTCAAAAATAAATCCTGGCTAAACAAACAAACACACAAAACGAACAAACAGACAAGAAAAAAAGAGGAGGAGGAGGATGAAAAGAAGAAGAAGAAGAACTTGTAAGGAGAAGAAGAAGGAGGAGGAGGAGGAGAAGAAGAAGAAGAAGAACTTGTAAGAAGAAGGAGGAGGAGGATGAGAAGAAGAAGAACTTGTAAGGAGAAGGAGGAGGAGGATGAGAAGAAGAAGAACTTGTAAGGAGAAGGAGGAGGAGGATGAGAAGAAGAAGAACTTGTAAGGAGAAGGAGGAGGAGGAGGAGAAGAAGAAGAACTTGTAAGAAGAAGGAGGAGAAGAAGAAGAAGAACTTGTAAGAAGAAGGAGGAGGAGGATGAGAAGAAGAAGAACTTGTAAGGAGAAGGAGGAGGAGGAGAAGAAGAAGAAGAACTTGTAAGGAAAAGAAGAAGGAGGGGGAGGAGGAGGAGAAGAAGAAGAAGAACTTGTAAGAAGAAGAAGAAGGAGGAGGAGAAGAAGAAGAACTTGTAAGAAGAAGGAGGAGGAGGAGGAGAAGAACTTGTAAGGAGAAGAACAAGGAGGAGGAGGAGAAGAAGAAGAAGAATTTGTAAGGAAAAGAAGAAGGAGGAGGAGGATGAGAAGAAGAAGAAGAAGAACATGTAAGAAGAAGGAGGAGGAGGAGAAGAAGAAGAAGAACTTGTAAGGAGAAGAAGAAGGAGGAGGAGGAGAAGAAGAAGAACTTGTAAGGAGAAGAAGAAGGAGGAGGAGGAGAAGAAGAAGAAGAACTTGTAAGGAGAAGAAGAAGGAGGAGGAGGAGAAGAAGAAGAAGAACTTGTAAGAAGAAGGAGGAGGAGGAGGAGGAGGAGAAGAAGAAGAAGAAGAGGAGGACGAAGAAAGAAAAGAAAGAAGGCAGGAAAGAAAGAAAGAAAGCAATCTAAAGTTTTGACCACTTTGCTGTATTTTCTTGAACAAAAACTTCTCAAACGCAACCTGACCATAATTCCTCCCCCCCCCCCCCCAAATATAAACTTACTTCAGCCCATAATTCATATTTTAAGTCCTCTGTTCTAGAGGGCTTGGGCCTAAATGTGAAATTAAAGGGTTTTTTTTTTTAAATAAAAGTTCTTAATTTCCTTACTAACATAGGCATCCACTAGTAATACTTGAAACAAACGTGAAATAAAAAATTTACATCAAAATAAAAGTTAGAAAATAAAAGCCATATACAGCATCCACTAATCCTACTAAACGCGAAATAATTTTAAAAAAAAAAAGAAAAAAAAAAAAGCACAATTCTAGGAAATCGTTTCGAAACGCGTGGCTTTCCTTTCAGTTTCTGTGTTCTTCAGTAATTGTGTCACAACAACTTATCAAATATCAATCATATCTCGCTGCAGCCCCACCCTGGGAGACTAAATCTGACAGAGTGCAAAATTACAGAGTTGACCCTTTCTTAGTTTCTTAGTCCCTTTCACACCCATAACCCAACCAGCAGTTTCACATCAATGCGGAAAAAATGTCAACAACATTACCCCCCCCCCCCCCCTCCTCCTCCTCCCCCAACCCCAGCTTAGGTTACAGAGTAGGATACAGACGAGACTACAAGATCTGCAGATACGTTACAAGAATTCCAGCGGCCGCCAAGAAGAAATTAGAAGAAAAAAGATGACTTAAGTAACTTTAGTACGTGTACTATGACCAAAAACACCGGTTCGCGGCAACTCGAACCGGTTCGGCGAACCGGTTCAAATGGGAACCGGTTAAAACCGGTAAACCGGTTAACCGCGGCAGCTCTAATGCCCACGTGCAAAGTCATCTAGATTTTGCGTCCACTTTGTGGGACGAGTGCAGCGAAAATCAGTTCAAAAAGGTAAACTCCGTGCACCGGCGCGCTGTCAAACTCTTACACTCGGGTAATTCTAGTACCGACCAAAAGTTTTAAAATCCTCAAACTTCTACCTCTAAAACAGCATCTGGAGTTTAACAAATGCTTACTGATGCACAAAATTGTTTACTACAAAGCCCCAACATATCTTCATCAACTATTTAATTTCGAACATGATAAACAGCACAACACAAGGAACAGTCTGCTCCCAGTGCCTCGTCCAAGGGTTGATATATATAAAAGTAGCCTGTCTTTCTCAGGAGCAACCATATGGAACTCTTTGCCACTGAGTATCCAAAACGTTTCCAAATTCATAAACTTCAAACAAATTCTACACGATACGCTTATCTGACCATATACACAGAAATGTGTTACATACATGTTTTGAAATATTAGAGACGACTGTAAAGTTCTTATTTGGCACACAGCCAATATCATCAGCACATGGCATGTATGTTTTGATTTGTTTATCGTGTGTATTTTTCTCTCCTGTATTTCCCTTAGATAGTTTATACTTTTTTCCCTTTTTTTATTGTTTGTTTGTTTTGATTTTTTTTCTCAATACCCTTTAATGTAGAATAGCAGGACAGCATGTATGATAGGCAGCAATGCCTAAATGCTCTATCCTGAATAAAAACGTATCATCATCATCATCATCATCATCATCATCATCATCTCTCTCTCTCTTCCCCCCCCCCTCTCTCTCTCTCTCTCTCTCTCTCGCTCTACCCTCTCTCTCTTGGACATAAAACATGAATCTAAAAATTCACAGCCGGTCCCATATGTAAAATGTAGTGCACCGGCATGAACACACAAGAAAATTACCACCATAAAAAAACTAATGCCTTAACCACGATCAAGATCAATCCGTAGTCTCGCGTTGGCTGCTTTTGAAATTCCCTTCTTCGCAACTGAACCCTGCCTTCCAGTATCCCTTCAGAGCTCACCAAAACACTGCCACAGTGCCATAGAAATGTTGTATGTTAATTCACACTGTGAATAGGTTCGACCCAGCCAAACCTGTTTGTTGGGTCCGTTTACTGATCAACTTGTGAAAGCCGATCGCTGTGAAAGCTGTATTCAGAAGAGCATTATTATACAGCTGTGAATGCACCGTCACAAGGCAAGCTAAAGTCACTGTTAGGCTCCTTGTAAAAAAAAAAAAAATCCCGTATGAAAAAATATACGTCTAGCGTGTACGAACCGATCATGTACGACTGGTTTGCGCGCGTGTGTTTCTCTGTCTCTCTTTCTAACACACATTCACCCCCTCCCCTTCCCCCCCACCCACACACATAGACACATTCCACATACTCTCTCTCTCTCTCTCTGCGTGCCTGAGTTTGCAATTGAACGCCAACACACACACACACACACACACACACACACACACACACCACACACACACACACACACATACATTATTTTACGGATGCTGGCAATTTCCACTCTTGCCACAACTTTCACTGTGTATGTACAATTCTGAATTCGAAATCACACACACACACACACACACACACACACACCACACACACACACACACACACACACACGCACGCACACACACACACACACACACACACACACACACACAAATTATCCACCTTTGTCTTAGGTCTAAGTGTCATTCTAATGCTCGGGTCGTGAGTTCGATCCCGGCCGGGGCCAAACGTTTGTGCTGGCTTTTTCATCGTTGCCCCGTCTTTGATATCACCCTATGTGGTGGAAAAGGACGTAAACCCCAAACACCCACCCACTCTAAGTGTCAGCTTTGGTAGGCCTCACATTTGGTTCGCCGTTCAAGACGACAGGTTCGCTACGTACTCTTTATAAATCATATTCACTTTCGTTCGTCAGACGGTATCTCACAAGGCGCAGATGTTTTTCCTCGTGGCTGCGAGTCAGCAACCCATTCCTTTGTGTCGTACTCATGGTAACAGGGGCGTGGCTTTGTCGACAAGTGTCGGTAAGAGGTCATAATATATTATCTCACCCCTGTACGACTCCTGGCCGCAACGACTGTAGGCTTTGAGTTAACGTGCTCTGAAAGCGATTTTAATGACAGTGACCCTTAAAACGTCCCCCTGGTTTTGACACAAAGAGGATTTTTATATTGCAAAAGCTTTTTGTAACAATTTTTTTTTTAAGTGGCAGATTGGTTTCCAAGTTCATATAACACAAACAAATTCATAAAATATGACCATTCCCCGTCCGGGGGCCTAACGCTACTCTTGGCTCCCACGACGACGCCAGCTCGGGCTAACCGAAACCGGGCTGAGCATTAGTAATGCCTAAGAAGGAAAAAATCAAACTACTCGGTGACAAAGGAAAGTGGACAGTTGCGAACAACTTTTGAGCTCCCCATGCTATTTTCACAGTGTGCACAGAAGCGGTGAAAAACTGTCACATTCACTAGCACCAGTACATTCTTGGCCTGTTAATAATAATAATAATAATAACATTTATAGGGCGCCTATTCCGGGGAACGAGCTCTAGGGCGCCTTTCATTCTAAAACCCAAGTTTAACAACAACAACAAAAAATTCACTCAGTGTGCACTACGTAAAAACAACTAAAAAAATAAAAGAGCACACACAACACACACACACACACACACACACACACACACACACACCACGACTGAGTAGAAAATGATAATTAATGCTTCGAGATTTTTGCTCTGCATGAGATTTTTACCTGTATCACTCTTTTATTTTCTACAGTCCCCGTTTTGGAAACACACATGTATAGGTATTGCATAACAACAGCATCCCTGGTTGTTCTTTTAGGTTTTCTTATCAAATTTGTTAACTCATATTTGTCTTAGCTAATGTTGTTGTTTTTTTTATTACTGAATAATGAAAAATCACTCACTGAAATGATTTGGGTTGTGAGTTATTTTTTCATAGGGCGTGAGATATTTTTCGAAGTGACCTACAAAAACAAGTGCGCGCTGTTCACAAGCGCAAGGCTATTTATGGTTGGCATGGCTTTTCTTTCTGTAGGGGCAACCGCCTAGGCCACGCCCATTTTCAGCCCCCCAAAACAGTGGTGGAATTCGTAATACTGCATGGGCAGCCGGGATGGACGAATGGTAGAGCGTTGGATTTCCAATGCTCGGGTCGTGAGTTCGAATCCCGGCTGGGGCCCAATATTTGTGCAGGCCTTTTCATCGTTGCCCGTCTTGATATTACCCGCATGTGGTGGAAAAGGACGTTTAAACCCCAAACACCCACCCACCCTCGTAATACTGCTTTTCTCCTAGAATCTTGGACTTGTATGTTTTATTAATCTTTATTCTGGGATTTTGCTTTTCTCGTGATAATAATACATTCACTGAACGTGGACAACTCCGGACAATACCTGCCTCTCGGAGAGTGTTGTAGTTTGTGAAGGATTTTGCCTGTGGTACCTTTAGAGTGGGTAAAGATGGGAACATGCAACAGATTATCGGGAACGCTTTTCCATGTCTTTTCCCAGACAGGAATGGCGAGACGAGTCATAGAGTGTGTCACAGCACGCAGCACGGTCACACTTCACGCTTCAATGGCTATGAACTGTCTGTGTCTGTTGACTTCTCGGTGATCATTGCGATAATGAGGCCCTCTACAGCCAGCAAACACAGACAGCTCATATGTATAAAGATTTGTATATCCAGTGAAAGGAAATTGACTGCTCTATCTAACTATGCCCATCACAACATAACAAATTCACAAATGATCCTGATATTTGTTATTAGTATGTTTTATTTGCGTAGACAGAAAATATGTTTTTTTTTTTTGTTTGTTTTTTCGCATGCTTGGTTTTCACTATGAACAACTTTGTGTGTGTGTGTGTGTGTGTGTGTGTGTGTGTGTGTGTGTGTGTGTGTGTTTCAAGTTCATTTGTAGACTGAATGAAATCCATTTAATTCTGCTTCATGTGAGGTCTGGTTTCACTCACTAGCAGTGGATTTGTGCGAAACAATCAAAGCAGTAAGAGCTTCACAAAGACTGACTGACTGACTGAAACTTTATTTTCCAAGGATGAGATAATAGACGCACAGGTCTCTCTTACTATCTGTCCTTGCTACACTAACAAAGCACTCAAAATGCATCAGAACACACACACACACACACACACACACACACGCACACACACACACTCGTGCGCGCACGGACTGACCAGCACTTTCACGCTTTACAGCACATTTCACGAACATTACAGTGTAAATGCTTATGCAAAGAATAAAAAGTTATCAACTCAAAATACAAGAGAAATACTCATAACAAATTCTAAAGAACTAAAAACTCAGTAAAGGGAAGACTTTTTTTTTTACCATGGTTAGTGAGGACCGTGAGAAATTATTTATTAGTCAGAAAATTCTGACGCACGTGAACTTTGAACCTTGAGAAATTGTTAATTAGTCGGACCTCAGGTGGTAGCATGTTCCAGATGAATGCACCAGAATAGGAGAAACTAGACTTGAACAAGTCTAGACGTGGACGTGGGACAAATAGACTGTTCCTAGAGGTGCTGTATCGGGTGTCACTGGGCCTGAAGAGTTTTGACAAGTAGGAAGGGGCTTTCCCTTTCAGAACATTATGCATCATCAGGCATTTGTTGAGGGCCAAATGTTTTTCTAATGGTAGAAGTTCTAGCACCGTGAGCCTTTCATCGGTGGTGAGAGTGGGGTCGGGAAGAACAAGCTTAATGCCGCGTCGGTACAAGGAATTTAACTTTTTAACATGGAGTTCACCACAACCGTCCCAAATAGTTGACGCATAATCTATATTTGGTCGGATATACGCATTAAAAAATAGCTTGCGCGTCTGTAAATCAACAACTGGTTTTATTTTAGACAAAAAAATAGCTTTTTAGATATGTTTTTTGAAACATTTTCAAGGTGGAGCTGCCATTTTAGAGAATCATCCACTATTACGCCGAGCAAGCGGTGGCTACGAACTTGCTCAATTTGCGCAAAGTCATAACTAAGGTTGAGTTGTAGTGGTTGAAGCTGATGTTTCTGACGTGTTGTTATGAGCATGCTTTTTGTTTTGGACGGATTCACTAACATGTTATTGTTGTTGCACCACTGCGAAACATTATTAAGACTCTGTTGCAGACTACTCGTTATTTCAGATAAAGTAGTTCCCGATGAGTGGACTGTAGAGTCATCAGCAAACAGGTCGCAGGTGACTTTAGGATCAGTTATGTATAGAGGTAGATCGTTGATAAAAATACAAAATAGCAAAGGGCCTAATACAGACCCCTGAGGAACACCACATGCCACAACTCCCTCAGATGAATATGTACCGTTTGCATATACAGTCTGTGTTCTGTCGCATAGATAAGATTCAAAGAAAGAAAGAGCAGCTGGGCTGTTATTGTTTAAATATATGTCAAGTTTTTCAAGTAAAATCTGATGGTTTATGAGGTCGAAAGCTTTCTTTAAGTCGAGAAATACAGCACCAGACATCTTACTTTCATTAATTTCACATAGCCAGGTGTTTATTATACGAGCTAGAGCCGTATGACAGGAATGTTTAGGTCGGAAACCTGACTGAAAAACATGCAGAAGTGATCGGTCCTCTAGGTATTGTAAAAGATGTTTGTGAACATGTTTTTCAAGTGGTTTTGATAGGACCGAAAGAAGAGAGATGGGACGGTAATTATTCAGGTCAGATGTATCTTTTGTTTTCGGAATCGGAATAAGTTTTGACTTTTTTAAAGCTGACGGGAAGATACAATTTTTGATACACAAATTATACAGGTATGTCAAGGATTCGACTATGTATGGTTCAGAGAGGCGTAGGATGGAGCCATTAATGCCGTCAAGACCAGACGACGATTTATTGCTAAGATTAGATATGTACCTGCCAACTTCGTGTACAGCTATAGGAGGGATAGTGAAAACGTCATTAGTGGATAACCTTTGTCTGCAAAAGTCTTTTAAAACGTTTGGGGGGTGTATGCAGTCTGGCTGAGACCGGCTTTTGATTGTAATAAGAACTGGGGGGCAGAGAGAAAATGATTATTAAACATTTCCGGCGTAATGTCAATGGGGATGTCAGCTTTCTGTGAACGAGTGTTATTAGTCAGGGTATTAAGGGCTGACCATATGGAGGCAGGATGTTTGTCGTTTTCAACCATTTGTTTTACAAAGGTCTTTTTGCTTCTCTAACCAGATATTTAACTTTATTCCGCAGCCTTTTGAATTCAACATAGTTTTTGTCTCGCTTAGCGTCGTTCCTAGCTGCCATCGTTTGTTTAATCTCCTCCGTTAACCAAGATGGAGGCTCACGGCGTCTGACACGCTTCCTTCTTAACGGGGCGTGTTTATTCAGCACCCCGAGGAACAGTTCTAACCACAACGAGAGAGCGTCATCAGGATTAGTACAGTTGTACACATTAGTAAACGGCACTAGACTGAGGTCGTATAGGAAAGCATCCTTGTTCATCTTTTTATATGCTCTGTATGTAATGTAAGAGTGCTTGTTGGGATTTTGTTTGGGTGGCTTGTGCGACCACGTACAGGTGATAGGAAAATGATCGCTAATGGCGACTGATGGAACATTTGTTTCTAGAACAGCGTCTGGTTTGTTGGTGTATATATGGTCTATTAAAGTTGAGGTAGACCGTGTGATTCTTGTTGCTGTTTTAACCATTTGTTTTAATCCGAATAAGGCAGTTGTAGATTCCCAGAGAGAGTGAGATTTTTGCATGTCAATGTTAAAGTCGCCTAATAAAAGAACATGTTTTCCAGTGTCATTAACTTTATCCATCGCCTGCACGAAGTCTCCATACCATTCAACAGTGCATGCAGGATTTCTGTATAGGTAGCCAATAAGCAATGGTGAAGAGCTTGGCATTTTCAGCTCAAGCCAGACACATTCCAACTCCTCAGTCTCAAGGTCTTCACGTCTGCGTAACATGTGTTCTATAGAGTAGTGGGCATACACAGCTATGCCAGTGTGCTTTGGAGTAGATGAATCGCGTCTGATAAGAGAATAATTTGGAATTTGTAAACATTCGTCAGGCACTCTTGAATCAAGACGTGACTCAGTGAGACCGAAGAGATGGAAGTGTGACGGCTGATTAAGGAATAAACATATATCAGGAACTTTATGATATAAATGAAAAACATTAAGGTGTCCGATTTTCAGTCCTTGGTCAGCTGCATTAATGTATGCATCTGGCATCGTGAATGAAGATTCCCGGGAACAGAATCGAATCCCACTTATAAGTGTCAATACCAGGGTAGATTCCACCGACAGAATGACAAGTAACGCCGGTTTTTAAAGATATCAGTAGAAATTGGAAAGGTATGGTAAGAAACACAGCACTTCTGCGTAATATCCACACTTAGCAGCCGTACACTGCTTTAACGTCCAAAACACAAGTACTATACACTGTCGAGTCACAGCTCGAGCAAGCGTGTTAGAATCGAAACTTGACAACACCCAAAGAGAGCTGCCAATAGTGTCAGTTCACATTATATCGTCACAATAAACTGTCAATGAACTCCTGGACCTACAAAGCAACTGACTCTGCTGCTCAGTTATGATAAGACGAACGTCACCTGTGAGAGTGGCACAACGCTCACACGAATGTGTGTCAGGTCTATAGTAATGTAGTCAGTTTCCACCCGAAAAGTGACGACACGTTTGCACAATGCAAAGTCAACAAGGTATACACTAATACCACAGGAGAGACACACTTATCCACACAACAATCATGGCTTAATCCAGTTAATGACCTATGTCAAGGCACAAAAACTTTACGACTACACACAGCTGCACATAACCGTTCACGTATCCTGCTTGAGAAAGTAAAGCAAAGGACTAAGTAGACACAGCACAGCACAGTAGATACAAGAACACACGTTGACTAAGGGCTCCGAAGAAGGTAATCCGATTACATCACCGCCTGTGGCCTTGGACCGCTGGCGAAGAATGGCAGCTGCCACTGGGGAGCTGGGAGCTGGAACGGACCATATGGAGGATGGTTTACGGGGAAAGCTGATACCGGTAATCCATGCGTGGTGACCTGGTGAGGCCACGCCACGGGGGCACGTGCCACATTGCCCGCGTAGAAAAAGTCCGGAGGGGCAGGACCAGCGGTATGGTGAAAAGAGGGCTGCTGCCAGAGATCATCTGTAGGTAATCCGTGGACCGGACCGCTGCCATTCACCTGGTGAGGCCTTTCAGCACCTGTGGCAACGCGAGGGTAGGAGCCAGAGAAAACAACCGACTCGCTGCCAGAACTATTAGCTAGTGAAGTGGTAGCGGTCAGCGGGGTTGACTGCTGAGTGACTGGGTGTACGCTGGTACAAGGAACGTGGATGGTGTCGTCGTTGTCCGTGTACGGAGGTCTGACATCAGTGGCTACCGACGTCGCACTGCTAACAGTTTCCCAGCGTCGGTTAGGGGCAGTATGAGGCTTTGGGTTTGTGGATGACGGACTGTCATAGATGTTATTGCGCTGCAGTTCAGGGCTGCCGGGTTGTTGAGATAACGGCGGGAAGTCTTGACTGTAATTCCCGTTCTCCCTACGTACAGACTGTCGATCACGAAAACCACTCCTATGTTGTTCTCTTGTAGATCCAAGCCGCCTCTGAACATGAACAGGTATATGCTGCTGACGCTGGTTGAGATCACTAAACAGGAAGTGTTTCACCTGCCGAAGTAGCAAGGCTATTCCATTTTCGTTCAAATGTAGCCTGTCTCTGTTGAATAACCCAGGCGTGACAGAACCAGTTTTAGTGTAGAACGCCTTTTCTTGGAGAAGCTGGATTTTATACGTGGCACAGAGATCCGCGAGGCGTTTATTCACAGACCGTATTGCGTCTATAGAGGTCCGACCTTGGGGAAGGACTGCTGTATATGCCACCGTGGAAGACGGGAAGACCCGGCGAACTTCAACGGTGAGACGTTCAAAGTCTTGAACGATGATGTCTGTGTTGTGACATGGCGCACAGTCATTAGTGCCAACATGGACCACAACACGACTGATGTCGTCACGTGGTGCACACTGGCTTAGACACTCGGTGAGCTGGCCAACCTTGACCCCACGCAAGGTGCGGACACAGGTAAACCCGCTAGGGTCGAGAAGAGAGAGAGAGAGAGAGAGAGAGAGAGAGTAATAAAGTGGGAAATAATATCACAAAAGTTAAATGTGGACCAAGCAAAAAGGTCAAACGAAAATACAAATATGGACCTGACCGAAAGTTATCTAAGAACTGTGGTGAACTTGCGGAATTTGAGCGCGTATGCAAACAACAAAAGTTATAGAAAGGTATGAGCTCGTTAAACTTAAACAAATGCGAACAAACCAAATCTATCAAATTACAGGCAATGCCGTTTTACCATGATACCATGATATCACGGAAATCTCTAATGCCATTTTAGAAGGGGAGCCGGGGTGGCCGAATGGTAGAGCGTTGGACTTCTGATGCTCGGGTCGTGAGTTCGTATCCCGGCTGGGGCCAAATATTTCTGCTGGCTTTTTCATCGTTGCCCCGTCTTTGATGTCACCCGCACGTGGTGAAAAAGGACGTTAAACTCCCAAACACCCATTCACCCACCCGCCATTTTAAAACGCCAAAGGGAAATGACTCTGCTCAGATCAGCCAGAGAACGTTCTGAGGCCAAGACATATTTTTCTTAGGTGACAGCAGTTGCTTGTTCCCTTCGTGATAAGGCTTGTATCCACGGTCCGTCATAAAGTTGATCAGCGTATCCCTGTCAGTCGCATTGTATTTAACAATGAAGTATTCAACCAGCATGCCAACCACATTCGTTTGCTTGAAGAAATTGTCCGCGTGCCGAAATGCCCGTCCTTCAGCTCCCTCTATGTCCATCTTGATGAAAACATTCCTGGAAGGCAGGTACGGGATCAGATCATTCATGTAGATGGCTTTTACAGGCTGGGTTTGCCTCACGTTAGCAGGAGTCTTACTTAAAACTCTAGCCATGCCCATATTACGTTCATCAACAATCGACATACGGAACTCGCCGCGTCTGTCGGAGATCACATTCTGCACCATTGTGACGTCAGAAGTCAGGTTATTCAGCCGCAAGGAACTGGCCAGAAGATCTAAAGTAGTCTGCATCGCGTCGACAGCCAGAACTTTGTAACCCAAGACTGCAGCAGCCACGGTGTACGTCCCCACGTTGCAACCAATGTCCACGAAACTTAACGGCTCGTTTGTGAGGTCTGTTATTTTACGTTTCGCCATCTCATTGAACATGTATGCCATCGTTCCAAATTCAAAAGAATGGTCAGCCGCAACCATACGTCCGATGAAGTCGGATTTCGGGTTGTACGTGCATAGTTTCAAGCCCTTCTTACCGGGAACCTTGTAATCCAGACAGTACTTGGCGGTGGTGGTCTGCGAAGTGAAAATGTTTACACCGGAAGTCACACCGGAAGTCACATCCGAAGTCACTGTAAGGTCTGGCTGAGGTCTTGGTGTATTTCGTGGTGAAAGTCCAAAATAATCTGAGGTTTGTATGACCGATTAAAGTGTTGCCAGAGTAGTATGCCGAGAACCAGCAATGCTACAGCTGAGAGGATGCATCTGGGACTTCCTTGCCTTCCGCAGACTTGAGAGCTGTGCATCTTGCTGGAGTCTGTTGATGGATACACGATAAATATAATATTCATAATGGGGGAAAAAAAAAACTCCGATAAACAGCCTACGTATAACTGAATACTCTGCACGTACATTGTTTCTTTCTTCCTTTTTTTTTAAACTACTTTATTATGCCATTCAGGAAATGTAGCTGCTTCCTCCGAGCGAAGCGCGTCGCCGCGGTGCAGCGCCACCCAATACCTATCCTATTTTTCTTGTTTTTACAATTATGCTGGGCAATGAAGCCGGATAACCCGGAGAGAAACCCCCGATGAGCAGCCCGTTAGCCAGGAAAAACCGATATCACATATCACAAGCTCGACCTGAGCTCCAACCCACGCTTCATCGCCATGACACTGGTGACGGCCGTTCAGTAGCGCAGCGGCTAAATCCGACGCGCTACCTATTAGGCCACCGCTCACCCCGTTTCATGTCGTCGCATTAATAAACTCCTTTATGACTGCTTATACTACTTGACTGTTTACACTACTCAAAATAATTCAAAGAACACTTGAGAAACCGATTGCAGCAAAAAAAAAAAAAAAAAAACCTCAGCCTTATCCGACGAAATTTTGGGTCATTTCAGTTTTACAAAAACGTTTGCTAAGAGATACATGAAATGTGTCATTTTAAAGGTCACAGGAATTATTCACAACTTTTCTTGGTGCTAAATCAATGCAAGAATGAGGTTTTCTTGGCTGATTTATGAAGAAATCTGTTTTGAACACTTTTCAATGACGCCAGGAAAGTAAAAGTGCTCATGAAAAGTGCATCATTTAAAGAGGTGGCAAATCCTGGACCATAAAAAAGAACTTTTCACGTGCAACAGCTGCACTCTGTGTGTGTGTGTGTGTGTGTGTGTGTGTGTGTGTGTGTGTGTGTGTGTGTGTGTGAGAGAGAGAGAGAGAGAGAATGAGATTATAGATGCACAGATCTCTCTTACTATCTAATAAACATACAAAATGCATCATCATCATTATCAACACACACACACACACACACACACACACACACACACACAAACACACACACCACGCGCGCGCGCGCGTGCGCGCGCGGGAACTGACCAGCGCTTTCATAAAAGAGAGAGAGAGAGAGATATTTGCTGTTGCTTGGCAGTGACTCGATCTACCTGCTCCCTACAGCCAACGGTGGCTAAACGCAGTACTTTGGACTCACCTCATGTCACCTCACAAAGCAATACAGTCACCGCTTTGTGCAAACCGCGCAGAGAACGCTATTGAGACTGGAACGGCGGGTATCTTGTGCTTATTGCCGAAAACCTGACACGACTGAAATAGTCCAACTAGCAGAGCGAGTGGCTTTTGCCGTTACTGAAAAGGCAGGACACTGAAGGGCTGTGACAGATTTAGAATTATATGCACGCTCAGCCACGCTGTTTAAGACGTTCGATATCAATACCGCGGTTGCCGGTTACAAAAAGTCGGGTGCTCTCCAGCGCCGGAGACGCGAACGGTCCTCCTGATGTGGGCTACGCATGCGATGGCGAGTAACGTGAGCGTTTCGACCGGCGAAGATGTTCGCGATAAAATTAAATCAATGAAAGTTCCTGAACTGAAAAAATATCTGAAAGACAGGGGCGTGCGTTTTAGTGGCTACACAAAAGCGCAGCTTATCACTCTAGCCCTTGAAGCAGATCGGCAGTCGCTTCAACCGAGAGGTAGGCGGTGTAAAGGTCAAGTCGACCTGTGACTTGTGGCTTGCCACTAATTTTTATTCAAGCACTCTGGCTGTTTATCAGTGGGAACTGAACTTTTGCTTGGAAATAAAAGTCTTTCTTTCTTGATTTTTGGTTCCATAACCATTGTGTTCAAACAATGTAGGTACCGGGACAGAATTTGTCCGCCTGTACCCGACGAAATGGCGGCTGCACACGCTAGGCCACCGAGACGGGTCGACGTTCTGCCTTCAAATCGATTTTATCCACAAATTTCTTGAAACTTTTGAAGAAAAGGGCTCAAACTGAACGATCTCACCATTAGGTAAGACCATCTCTGGGAATTTCTCCAGCTTATCTGATTTTCTCGAGCCATTTTGGCAGCCGATAGCAACGCAGTGGTAGTGCGGCATCGTGTGTGACTCGATTAGCCCACATGCCGAGTCTATCAAGCCTAGTCTCGGTCCAAAATCGCGCACGTTCACGCATGTTCACGCGCTATAACGAGAATCGGCAACCTTTCAGTATTGAAAGGGTTTTGGGAGTGTCTTCTGTAACCATAGGAGCAAAACGTCTTATAGGTTTTGCAAGCTGAACACGAACCATGCGTGTAGACAATTTAGAGACATGTCGCCTGATCCCGCAAGACGGATGGGGGTGGGGGCGTGGGTGTTTGGGGGTTTAACGTCCTTTTCCACCATATACGGGTGATATCAAAGACGGGGCAACGATGAAAAAGCCAGCACAAATATATTTGGCCCCAGCCGGGATACGAACTCACGACCCGAGCATTACAGGTCCAACGCTCTACCATTCGGCCACCCCGGCTCCCCCGCAAGACAGCTGGGATCCGCCAGACTATGATGACAAATCGATCACTAAATTCGGATGCGTCAGGCTTATCTCCTCTCATCAGTATCTGTACCGGGTCCATGGTCCGAAGTGCTATAACCACTACATTGCGTGGACCGGTTGTTTGTTTCACAAATCCGCAGCTACCTCAGTTCGCGTTACTGCAATAACTTCGCAACCACGTGATCAATATGAATAAAATGTAACCACATGTTAAATTGTAATGAGATGATGTGCAATAATCAAGAAGTGTGTCTAGGTCCGAAGTCAAGGACATGGCGGCTATATAGGTGCTTCTTCAAAGCATGTTTTTACATGCAAAACAAGACAGTTAAGTTCCACCCAGTTTTGATTGACGTCGGCCCTTGATGAGCCCTTGACGAGTGACAACATCAGAAACCTATATTATGTCGTTCATTTCAAGGTCATGATTAGGTCGGCCATGTCGTACTTTGGTAACTGCAATTTCTCATTTACTTTTGGGTGGATTTCAATCAAACTCTGGTTGATAACGGTCCCTGATAAGAGGCAGTGTCTGAGAGATGAATAATGTAATGGACTTCAAGGTCAGGGTCACGTTGGTCATGTCAGGATTTTCTAGCTACAATGGTTAAATACGTATTAGGCGAAGTGGTGGAAAAGGACGTTAAACTCCTACACACCCACCTATCCACGCTTGTGGCGTGGACCTTCCCGCTAGGCACGAGACCGGTGCAGATTGCACCGTGCAAGAGATCTGAAGATTTCAAGTAAAAATGCGATTTTTGTGTGGGCTTTGAAGAGTTAACTGCCTTTATGGACTGTAGATCATGTGCACTGATAAACAGGCCTAAAGCCTGACACACCAAGATAGTTCAAGTGTAGGTTCAGTAAAGCAACGTCTTACCTTCGTCTAAAGTCGCGTGAGAATAATCAGCAGTCTTTTTTTCTACGCAGCCTTGGCTGTAGCCGCTAACGCCCGTGTCAGATAATACGACGAATGTGGGGGACCAATCGGCGTATGTGTGAGTGCGTGTCTCTATGTGAGTGTCTCAGTGTGCTTGGCAGCTTCGGCAGAGCGCGGGTCCCTTATAGCGCACAGGAAAAAAGTCCGCCCAATTTTTCCCGTCCGTGTGTGTGTGTGTGTGTGTGTGTGTGTGTGTGTGAGAGAGAGAGAGAGAGAGAGAGAGAGAGAGAGAGAGAGAATGACACTTTCTTTTTCAAGGATGAAAGATTAGGTACAGTGTCCTTTCTTCTATCTTGTCCTTGCTACATTCTACTACACAATCTCTCTCTCTCTCTCTCTCTCTCTCTCTCTCTCTCTCTCCAATTTCAAACGGAATAACATCAAATTAAAGGTAAAAAGAAAAACGTTAAGAGAGGCATTAGTGCAGGCTCACACCAATACAGAATGGATACATCATGACTATGGAGATCTACAACATATGTCATAAGTCATAAGTCAGGCATAAGTTGACTGTACCGTGCTTCTGACAACTTTCATGTTGGTAAGTAAAAGCAGCTTACTGTTTAGAACTCACTTTAGATAATGTCAGCACAGTTGTGAAAAAAAGCGCAACCCCGCATGTTCTTTCTGAGAAAGCTGAGATCGTTTCACATTGATCAAATCTTCTGGGCATCTTTTATTCCTCTGCTGTTAGCAGCGTGCTGACCTTCGCAGCTGTCTGTTTGGGGGGGGGGGGGGGGGGTAACATTTCAAAACAGGATACGGAAAAGCTTGAAAAGCTGATCAGGAAAGCAGGAAGAGTTGTTGGTCGTAGGCTGGACACTTTCTCCTCGGTCTATCACAGACGACTTACGGACAAACTGACGACTATACTCAACGACGCGACACACCCCCTGTATGGGGAGTTTGACAGCAGACGTATGGACAGTGGTAGACTGAGAATGCCTAACTTGAGAACCCAGCGTTAGAAGAATTCATTTGTACCAACAGCAGTCATGTTTTTAAACAACGTCCACCAGAGGCACTCCTGCTGAGAGAGAGAAGAGGGAGAGAGAGAGAGGTGGTGTGTGTGGGTGTGTGTGTGGGTGGAGGCCGTTCGCTCCATATAGTCTGTGATACATGTGTATGTGATAATTTTTGAAATGTGTGTTATGGTGATAAATTGTTTTATGTTTTATGTCTCTTTTAAGAACTCTTTTATGTCCTGTTTGTATGTCACCGGCAGACATTTAATTTCCCGGAAGGGATTAATAAAGTATTGATTGATTGATTGATTGATTTATTGATTGACTTCAAGCAAACAGCTAAAACGGTGACTTAGTTGCAGTCTACTGTAGCTACATACACAGTTCTTAAGGAGTATATATATATAACGCCCACATATATATATGTGGGCGTTACTTACCTCTTATGCTACTGAAAGTTTATCGCTCCTTCTGTAAATAACACAGCAGCATTCTCAAATTTATGAATGAAGTACATTACTACATTACTGGCAAAGTGTGATGGAAAGTATGTAGAACACAGCCTCAAGTCTACAGTAGATAGTGGCTGAATTCATTTCAAGTGTTATGACGTATGTTAATCACACGGTCCTTAGTCCGAAGTGCTTCCTAACCACTACTCTACGGGGGCCGGCCGCACGCGACAGGATAATCCCGGGTGCTGGCGGCTGCGCAAGGGGAAAAAACAACAACAACAACAAACAAACAAACGATGTTTCCACACGAATGCGACAATATTATAAATATAGTTTGCGTGCTCGGCTACACAATACTTAAGACGGGACAATAGGTGGGAACAAAGCAGAGCTTAAGGGGATATAGCAAGATGTCTCAACTTTCATCTCGAGCGCTACAATCTGTATCGTGTCACTTAGAAGGGAATTCTTACGGAACGGTGGAAAGGAATCGCTCAGAACTGGAAACGGCTTAGGTTTGTGTGTGCTCAAGAAAGACACTGACAACCCTTTGACCTGTCTGGCTTGGGTGGCCCTGCCAGGAGACGAATCTCCCGCCAGCATAGCTCTCAGGGTCATAGAGACACACAAGCCCCCCAGCCAGCGGCAAGGTTGCACTCTCTGGGGAGAATGACAATGATCCTTTATTTATCAACGGTAAATCTACTGGCACAATTACAATTTCCAAAGTTGCAGTTGCTTCTCTATATTACAAAAGAGAGAATGAAAGAAAGAGAGAGAGAGAGAGGGGTGAGGGGGGGGGGGGGCTGGCAAGTGGATTCATGAAGATACCAGCTTCAAGTCCATTTAGGATTTAGCGGGTTTTTTTTTCAGGATGTGCATAATATTTTCGTTCAATCGTGTCTTGGTTATGTCTACGAGCTCATTAGATAATTATGCCATAATGAATGAAAAAAGGCCGCATTTTGATAAGTGTTCTCATTGTGGCCAAAGTGGACATTTTCCAGCTAACGTCTTACGACTGGGACAGATTAGAGTTTAAAGATAAAGCAAGAACGAGCTCTGAATAAGAATATATAAAAAAAATGAATAAAACATGCGCGTTGTGGGAAACACTTAAAGTCGTGAGATTAGTGTCCACACGAATTCATTTGCCATCTTGATACCCAGAACCATGACAATCTTTGGAAGACAAGATTTGTGGATAATCGGACTGACCTCTTTATCTCTGAAACTGGCAATTTCAAAACGGAAATTTATTTCATTTGGCTTATTTGGCTCTTGTAAATTTAGAGAAAACTAAGAATTTACCTCGTCATCACGCGTAGAGGCGAAAAAAGTACCAAACGAACTAGACTATAAGTATTATTTGCATCTCTTTTTGAAACCGATATTACGATATAAGGGATCCTCTTTCAGTTGTAGTCAGGTCTACCTCGTACAGCGAACTCAGGCCATGGAAGATGGATTTCGAATCTAAAATGGCCGACTGGTGTTTTACGCCGCTGGATGAAAACTTGCTTCTTTTTTTTTTTTTTGGGGGGGGGGGGGGGGGGAGGGGCGGAGGGGGGTGCCTCTATTCCTAAACCTACACAGAAACGGGAGTACGACTTATTTTTGCAAGCCGTTCTTAAAATGTGAAGCAGAAAGATGCTCCGGCAAAATGTTTTTTCGGGGGCTTTCATTGCCGATTTGTTTTAGTCACGCCCGTTTACCTTCACGCATAGACACGGACACAAATGCAGTAAGATTATGGTTTTAATTTATTCAATTAACCAACTAATTTCAACTCTTTTCTCCCTTTATGTGCTGAGGTTGACCACCACTGTCGAGTTTTTGTTTTTTTGCTTTATCCCTGTAGCAGTCTCATTGACATTTCATTCCCTTTGCCCCTTGACCTTACCTTGAGCTGCCGCACAGTACTTAAAAATTGGTAACGTGCATGGTGTGTGTGTGTGTGTGTGTGTGTGTGTGTGTGTGTGTGTGTGTGTGTGTGTGTGTGTGTGTGTGTGTGTGTGTGTTCTGGTTTATCTGGTTCTTATGTATTAGCAACTATATGATGTGACAACCATCATGAATACCCAGTACCAGTTAAAACTGGAACTTGTATGATGTGTAAATATAGTAATGATAGCATAGATTAATACTCAGGTGTCCTTCACACACACACACACACACACACACACACACACACACACACACACACACACACACACACACACACACACACGGGTAGGGGTGGGTGTTCAGGGATTTAAAGTCCTTTCCCACCACATACGGTTGATATCAAAGACGGGGCAACGATGAAAAAAAAAACCGATGAAATATTTGCCCCAGCCGGGATTCGAACCACACTACCCGAGCATTGGAAGTCCAACGCTCTACCATTTGGCCATCCCGGCTCCCCCCCCCCCACCCCCACCCCCAGAGAGAGAGAGAAGAGAGAGAGAGAGAGAGAGAGAGAGAGAGTCCTGTAAGTAACAAATTCAGCTTCACTTATCCACAGTGCAAATTAAGAATGGATCATAGTACTTACTTCAACTGCTTGTTGTTGTTGTTTTTTTTTTCTTGCAGGAAATGAATGAACCATCAAGCTTTATCCTGGTTCAACCTTAGGATGTACGAACAGTTCTTTGGACTATCCTCCTTTTACACCTCCAGGTAAATGTAACACCCACCCACCCACACACCTACCCAAACACCCACACACCCTGATACCAAACAGGGACAACCATCGACGTATAGATCTAGACGCACCGCGGTGACGGAAGTGTGACGACGCCGGGCGCCATGTTCCTAGTACCTCAGTGGTGCCAGACGCTATCAGCGCATCCGATTTACTGATCTACACTCACGTGTTCTCACAATTTCCTGGTGAGTTTTATTTTCACACAAGGAGTGATATCTGAAAGTAAGTCTCTTCTTTGTTTTTCCTGTGTTTCTTTGAACACACACACACACACACACACACACACACACACACACACAACACACACACACACACACACACACACAGAGGGGGGGGGGGGGGTCTTTAAGTGCCTACAAGCATATATATTTATATTCTTCTTTTCTTCTTTTTTCCAGGAGACTGTGCGGCACAAACTATGTCTTGTTGTTGTGTAGCGTTTGGTTGTTCCAACCGGAAAAATGCTAAAGGAAAATCTTTTCACAAGTAAACTTCTGTGTTTTTCTTTTTGTTGTCAGTTATATTTTAGACCTAATTATACTGAATGATGCTAGCGATCTTTGATCTACAAAAATTTGTAAGTGATCGACTGTTTTTGTTTCCAGGCAATCAAATGACCTACTGATTCTGTAGACGTGAAAGTAGACGTGATTCTTGTTAGATCTATCAGATCTTTATAATCAAATCTAAGAAGGTGTGTGTGTGTGTGTGTGTGTGTGTGTGTGTGTGTGTGTGTGTGTGTGTGTGTGTGTGTGTGCCGACAACCCGAGAGAATGAAAAGAAAAGTAACCACAGTAAATCGCACAGACAAACTAGACGCAGATAGTGCCTTTGTTGTAAAATGGACGGAATCGACGAAAGTCCTCAATCACGTAGTTTACCCATCTCATTAGGCATGTTTAGTAGGACTTCGTAAGGAGTGTAACCCATTTACATGTAAATTAGGCACGTTAGGGGGTGCCATTAACCAATCGTTAACCCGGCTCGCGGCCTCTGCCATGTCAGTATGATTTACACGTAAATGGGTTGCGCTGCTCAACGAAACCCTCCTTACGAAGTCCCACTAAACATGCCTATTATGTGATTACAATGCGGGTTGTTGTTATCACTTTGGTGAATGCTCTCTCTCTCTCTCTCTCTCTCTCTCTCTCTCTCTCTCTCTCTCCGGGAGAATCTAAGGGCAAGAATTTTGTTTGGGATGCTTACTCGAAGGAGGGACGGTCAAATGGGTACCTCCCTCGATTGTGTTTCTGGTTGTGTTTCTCTTGTGAAAATTAATCGTGTTTTGCCACATTGTATTTTGGCACTGGTCGGGCAGATTTCCCTTCCAGTGTTAACTTGCTCTTCGTCTTTTTCTACCCCTCCGGTATAGTGATTCTATACTGATAAAAATCGATCAGCCAATCTGATTTACGAGAGCAGTGAAACTAGATTCGTTCTGCACTGAAACTGGTTTCAGTTCCCATGGGTGGGATAGGGTCAGGGTTACTGAGCTGCCAGAGAAACATGCATGGTTTCTGATAACAGGAACCAGTGCTATGCCAACCTCGGACACTACGACAACCAGCAGTGGACAGCAAGGCGGCGGTGATGGAGGTGGTATGTATCAAATGGGATTGGATACAAGTAGAATGGATATAAATTATACACTACTGACTAGTTTAGTCAACACGTGAAACATGTGTACACACACAGATCAAAGAATACAAATGCACGAGGTCTCAAAATGCGCAGAGTATTCCTCAGATGTTCTTCAAGTGCATGAGGCCGTAGATTAGCCTCAGGTAAGATATATATATCACAGTGAATTTGTGTAATCAGGGATTTCATGAAATCCCTAAAATTTTCAATAAGTTCATGTAATGACTGTTTCACTCGGGGATTTCATGAAGTCCCTAAAATTTCCAGGGATTTCATGGAAATCCCTGATTTCAAGGGCCAGGGATTTCAGGAAATCACTGATCCATAGTTTTCGTAAGCCGAACACAGGGGCGCATCCCGTTCAACTCATCTCGAACAACTCAAACATTTGAGATTATCACAGTGAAAACGATAAATACATGCAAGTGTATCTGACGGAACTCTACATATAAGATAGCCATAGTATAAAACAAAACATACAAGTTCTCACAGTAGAAGATACAAAATAAATAAAAAATGCAAGTACATTTCGCGCAACCAATATGTATGTATGTAAGATAGTTGCAGTAAAAGAAAAAAAATGTGCAAGTTCATTTCACGCAACTCACACGTGTACGATAGCCATAGTTTAAAAAAAAATGATAAAACAAGCAAGTATATTTCGCGCAGCTCATACATGTAAGATGTCACAGTAAAACGCATCTTCGAAAACCACTGATGCATTGGCGTAGGACTTGGGGGGGGGGGGGGATCTGTTCGACCCCTCCTGTTCTTGGTGCTGAAAATGTTGTCACAATCTACAATATGCAGGGGCGCCGGAACCGGGGGGCAGGGGGGGGGGGGGGGGGGGGGGGGCAGCTGCCCCCCCCCCCCCCTGTACCCAAGCAGGCCGGGCAAGAGTATCTTTTTGCCCCCCCCCCCCCCCCTGGAAAATCAGGTGACTCTGGCAAGAGGGGGGGGGGGCAAAGCCATGGTCTTGCCCCCCTCCCTTCCCCTCCCCCTCTTCCTGCTCTCTCCCTTATTCCACCCAGCAGAGAAACTCAGTTTGGCCGTTGCATGAAATATCAAAACGACTTGGCAGAGAGTCGTCTGACAATCACCCCCCCCCCCCCACTCACCCCAGCTTTTCACTTTCTTCGGGCAACGTCCTTCCTTTCACTGGCTCACTGGTTAGGAAAGGTTTTTGTCTGTGCAGCATCTGAACGCCTCCCCCCCCCCCCCCCCCCCCGCTTTTCACTTTCTTCGGGCAACGTCCTTCCTTCACTGGCTCTGGCGTTTCCCCCCTCTGAGATTCTGCCCCCCCTCCCCCCCATCTTCCGGCGCCCCTGATATGTGTACCTCAAATACTGAAGTCACGGAACAGATCGACAAAGTGAAAGGTATTTATTGACTGAAATGGAATAATGAAAATCCCCGCTCCCCTGTTTGTTTGAATTTTCGAGCCTTTGCCCTATCCCGCCCCCCCCCCCCCACCTTCCCCTCCCGCCTTCCGTGAAGCAACTTACTCGGTCAGAAGATAATAGTCGTTTCTGCTCTTTATCTGACCACCAGCAGCAGTAGATTTCACACTCTCCGCGAGTTTGTAGTAGTCTTCTTTTGGAATCAGATATTTGTGGTGTGTTTGGTAGCGCTCAAATAGCTCCGCTTTGAAAATCTCTTTGATGCTGAATTGTGACATGCTTGCAGTGGAGTGGTAGGCAGTTGTAAGACATGTAGCAGACTGCAGTGTTAGTGTACCCTCGTGAACATGCAGTTTTCATCAGTCAAAAGAAATTACTGTTCGTGTACAGAGTTGTCACATGGTGAGAATGCTGTGGTGAGCTGCTGCTTTGAGTGAAATTTCAGGGTCTAGGCAGTTCTGCACCTTGTTATCTGATCTACGAGTGAATTTTGTTTTTGCACCAACTCTTTGCCAGCTTCAGTGATGTTCGTCCCAGGTCATGGGGTGGGATCCACGGAGGGCTCGAAAGCTGGGGCAATTTTTTATTATTATTATTATGGATGATGATGGTAAGATGATGCTATGGAGGTCCGTGTGGTTTGGGACTGCGGGACAGGGATCATTCCACGCTTCCTGTCATAAATATCCCGGAGTTAACCAGGCCCTGGAACTACCGGCACCTGCGGTGCCGGTGTGTAATCATCCACATCATAAGATGTGTCATACGAAGGGAAGCACCCCCAAAGTCGCACCCGTGAAGTGGGTGAATCACGGCTGTGTGGCAACAGCCTCCGCATTGGGCCCATAGCACACCCGCTCTGGGTAGGAGCCGACCTAGGTAGGAAAAATCCAGCTTGTTTCGGCTGGGACTAGAACTCGGGTCTCCCGGTCCATGGTACAGGGGCCGGTACGAGTGAAATTTCAGGGTCTAGGCACCGGTTGTCTGATCTTACACAAATTCACTAAACTCAGCCAGTAAGATAGTGTAAAAACCATGACAAAAACTTAGGGATTTCATGAAATCCCTGGAAATTTTAGGGATTTCATGAAATCCCCTAGTGAAACAGTAATTACATGAACTTACTGAAAATTTCAGGGATTACACAAATTCACTGTAACATACACACACACACACACACACACACACACACACACACACACACACACACACACACACACACACACAACATATATATATATATATATATATATATATATATATATATATATATATATATAGTTTTCACAATGAGGTGCCCCCGATTACGGAAAATACACCACACGAGTTTGTTGATTTCGACCGTAAAACTGCGAGTTTTAACGAGCAGTTTTACGGTCGAAATCAACAAACGAGTGTGGTGTATTTTACGTAATCGGGGGCACCGAATTGGGAAAATTATTTATACCACGTCCCTACCTGCATTTCAAGTCTTTGATTTGAAAGCTGACATCGGCAATCCAAATGCTTCACGCGACATCACTGACTGAGGTGCTTTACCTCGCTTTGTCCATAGGCTTTGAGAAGTCAGCTTTTCCGTTTCGTAGCCTCCGTCTTAGTAGAGAACTGGAACTAGGCTTACGCTTGTCATAGACACGACCGCTTGTTGATAACACGCAGCAAAAGATCAACAATTCCACGTCAAGCGACTGGCAAAGCTCCTTCGTCCCCATTTCCGTACGAAGTCAAACTACGTCATGTCGTGACGTAAATTATTCTTTAGTCCCTTTTCGCGTCATATTGTGACGCAAATCCTTTCACCAGAACACACTGCTGGAACACTGCTAGGGGTAATACCTGTTCACTCTTTAAGGCGATGTCACACTGAAAACAAGTTTCCCTGCTACGGTCAAGACATTCCTACCTTACTAGACACCCTTTTCTTGTATGTAGAGCTTCAATGCGTATGAAATACCTCTGGATGGGGTTTTGGGGTAAAGTCGATGTCTCTTTTCCTTAAACATACATGTTGACTGAGCGGATACGGGAAGGTGTCACTTGACACTCCGCACGGCGGCTTTCATTGGTTGAAACACAAAACATGTTTTCGGATTTTAGGGCAGGCTCTAAAACGGAAAACACGATCGAAACAGTGTTTTGAAAACATTGTTGTGAAGTATGGCACACGACAAAACACACTGTTTCGCAGCGAAACATCTGAAAACAATGTTTTCAAGTGTTTTTGCCCTCTCGTGTGACATGGCCTTTAGGTACAGCCATAAAATTCACGCGTGGTTGTCATGGGTACAATGTTTATACCACATGTGGTGAATTATGGATTTTATACCATGACTTGTAATAGTGGTAGAGTGGTATAAATATATATATATCTGGATGGGGTTACTGGGTAAAGTCGATGTCTTCTTTCCATAAACAATAAAAACAATAAAAAGGAATAATAAAAGTATTTAAACCAACAAACCAACCAACAAGTGAGAAGAGGAACACTTATAGTGGTATGATGAATGAATTCTATGTGTGTGTGTGTGTGTGTGTTTCTCGTATGAAGATGGAGATGAGAATGAGTATGAAAGATGATGTGAAGTGATGGGTTAAAACGTATGATTTGTAGTGTGTATCAGTGTACGTGTGTGTTGGTTAGTGTTTATCAGTGTGAGTGTGTGTTGGTTTGTTAGGTGTCTGTAGAGGGTGGTGGTTTGGTTGAAAGTGGTGCAGATATGGATGTGTTTGAGGGTAGTGTAAGTGTATATATGTGGATGAGGGTGGTGCAGATCTTGATGTGGGTTGTATGTGCATAGGTTTAGGTGAGGGTGGTGTGGATGTAGGTGCAGGTGTGGGTGTGCGTAAGTGTGGTGGTAGGGGTGTGTTCCTAGTGCATGCGTCAAGTAATGTCATGTGTGGTGTACGTGTGTTCCTGTGAAATCTTGTGTTTGAGTCTGTCCATTATGTTGTCTGTAAGTGTTGTGGTGATACGAAGTGGGTAGGCTTGATTGTTGTGATATGATTGAAGGTCCATGATGCGGTGTAGAATAGCACTTTTGATTCTGAGGTTGATGTCTGTAAGAAGGTTTTGCATGAAGAAAGGTGTAGATCCGGGTAGTGTGAGCTGTGGTGCATATGTGAGTGGTGCTGGGAGGATGTTGTGTGAGTGGATTTCAGTGATGAGTTGGTCTAGATGGTGTGCAATGTAGAAGTGTTGTAGTGCTGCAGTGTCAGTGTCTCAGTGTTGGGTACGTGCCCATGTCAAACTCTGTCTGTTAGTAATGTCCAAATCCTCTGATGTCAGTGTGTATTGTGTCGTGGTTTCTGCTGCGTGTTCTGTGTTCACAGTTTGTATATACGGTGTGTGTTATGGTGCTTATTGAGTGTTCTGTGTTTGTGTCTGTGGTGAGAGCAGTTGTGTGTGTTGCGGTGTGAGCTGGGGTGTGTTCTGGTGTTGTGTAAGTAGAAATATTGTCAGGTGATGGTGATGATGAGAGTGACGATGGGTATATGATGTTGATGGATGAGGATGATGCTTGTGGTGAAGTCATTTTGGAGGGATTTACGGGGATGTTGATGGTGTTTAATGAAGGACACGTGAAAAGAGAGAGGCCACTGAGTAGAGAGGATGAAGGTTGTGATGACGGCAAGGATTATTATATGCATAGAAGAAAAAAAATCGATGATGCAAGCTGCGCAAGAACGGAAATAGTATTAATGAAAGATAACTCGTCCTAGAAAAGTGCTACTTTCGGTTTTACAGATACCAGACAGGTGACCGCCCCCCCCCCCCCTACTCCTTATAATCGAACTGAATTGTCATTCGGGCAGAAATTTTTACTCCTAATAGGCGAGGTCTCTTATAAGCGAGCTCCTTATAAGCGGGTCCGACTGTAGTAGACTTGGGTTGATGATAGACAGTAATGGTAGACTTCCGAATATACCCCATAGAATGACCTTGACAAAAAAGATCAAGGTCATTAGAGCTCTCTGTTGTAAAACGTAACGTTGGCATTTTCGCAAAAAACTACAAATACCATACAAACCTGGCATGATGATAGACATTGGTAAGATCTTTCTTTTTGATTGAACTGATGTTGCGCGGCGTAAAGCCCTAAATAACTAACTAGCTTAATTTGAATGAGCTTGACTTAGGGCGAAGGCCAAACACGCTGTCCATGGGAAACCGTAACATTGCAATTTTTTCAGAGCCTACGATCACCAGAGACACCTAACTTGACATGATAATAGACGATTGGTAAGACCTTTTACAGACATGCTCTTTTGAATGACCTTGACCCATTTCACAAGTGCGCCAAGTAGGCTTCTCTCTTTCTCTAGTTATAAAAGGGCTTAACTTGGTGGAATCTAAGCCCACCCGCATGCAATCCTATCAGTGAACAAGGAGGAACGGCCCCGTCCTACAAACTTCATTTTATTTTGTCTGTTTTGTTGTTATTGTTGCCTGTTCTCCCCTCTCCAAGTTCTACCAATGACACTAGATCCTCTACGACCTCGACCGATTAGCCACGTGACTTGGGGTGGGGCCGGGTGGGGGAAGAAGGGGGGGAGAGAGAGAGAGAGGCAGAGAGAGAGGGTGGGTGGGTGGGTGTTTAGGAGTTTAACCAAAGATCTTGGAAACATAAATCTGATTCCAAGGTCTTTGGTTTAACGTCCATTTTCCACCACATAAGGGTGATATCAAAGACGGGGCAACGAGAAAAAGGCCAGCACAAATATTTGGCCCCAGCGGCCAGGATTCGAACTCTCGGCCCAAGCATTGAAAGTCCTACGCTCTACCATTCGGCCACCCTGGCTGCCCAGAGAGAGAGAGAGAGAGAGAGATAGAGAGACGTCAGTTCCTTGAACTAAACATTTGACGTCAGCCTCAGGCAGGTCATACAGAGAGAGAGAGAGAGAGATGACGTCAATTCCGTGAACTAAACTTTTGACGTCAGCCTCTAGCACTGAGATCGTCTGAGGATGCTTGTTCATGTCTTGTGATTTCCCTGTTGCCTTTGTGACTTCTCCGACTGAATTATTTTTCACGTGAAATCTGGAATATCTAGAGGGCTGATGAAATGTCGGAAGCAGTGACGATACTTGCAGATTTTGTCTGTGAACCAAACATTTGACGTCAGCCTCACGCTGTTCGTCTGACAGATGATACTTCTTCATATCTTGTGATTTCCTTGTTGCTTTTGTGACTTCCGTGACTGAATTAATTTTGACATAAAATCTGGAAGATCTAGAGAGCTGATGAAACGTGGACTTAAGTGCCTTAGGTTGTACTTAGGAAATTGCAAAATTGGAACTTTTTTGACCGGCGCTTCTCGCCGAAACGTGAAAAAAACGTGTTTATCTAAAACCTCTGTTATTCTCAATACTAAAGCTATAATAGTGCAGCAGTTCATGTCATATGTGCAGTTGGCACAAGTGACAAAAATACCGGAATGGTGAGTAATTTGAAGGAGTCTTTTCATAGATATTTGACCTTATATGCAAACCACCCCTACCTCGGAAATATTTTTCTTACACAAAACCTGTCAGAGCTACAGAGCTGTGCTACGAAAACAGGCAGTATAATTGGATGATCTTCCCGATTTCAGAAAATGAAGCCATTTGAACATTTTTTTCGAAAAAATTCGTAACATGACCGATTTTTTAAAATCGGCGATAACTCTTCTGAAAATGCGGCAGGCTAAAAATCGTGAAAGGTAGCTCTGGAGAAGGTGAATTCCCATTTTATCTTAAAGTAAAAAGGCCTCCAACGAGGTGGTTTAGGAGATAGATATCATTACATCCGTCCACACACACACACACACGTCTCACAACTCCCGCCAAAAAGAACGCAGCAGCATAGTGTGCACGTCAAGTGTCTATGACGCAGAGTTCGTTACGTCACTGTGTGCGTGAAAGTAAGTATTGTGTGGAGAAACGTCACAGTCTTGTTTTGTATTACTGAAACTTGCTGCTGCGCGTAGCAAAATCTGCCCCGTCTCATAAAGTTGTTTCAAAACTGCCGTGGTGTTATCCGTAAGAATGCGTGTTGTCAAATCAGTTCAACATCCTGGTTTCTCAAAAACTTGAACTGTGACTCAGGGCGGGAACAACACTACCCGGGTAGTATTACGTTAGTGGTGTTCACGCACCGTAACGAAGAAGAGGAAAGAACATACCGCGGGTTATGCGAAGCAAAACTACCGCAGACATGTAACAAGATGACTTCCCTACGATTTGCTGTGCCAGTGTCACACATGGACACTGCGTCATGGTAGTTTGTTTTTAAGAAATGTCGGTTTCCTGCAAGAAAAAATTGTTCGTGTAATATTTGAAATAAATAAACACACACACACACACACACACACACACACACACACACACACACACACACACACACACACACACACACAGAGGAGCCAAAAGACTAAAAATCAGTTTGCAATATTTTCTCAAAGTAAAATGTATTTACAATACAATACAATATCTTTATTGTCTATTTCACGTTATATAAAACAGAAATTTCTCTTCTGCAGTACATATTGGGAATCAGTTATACATAATCAGGCCGCACTGATGGACCTAGTTACAAAATATGCACATGTTATTTTCGGTTTAGGTGTAAACACCATCAGACATCTATAAAGAAGAGTCAAGAAAAAATCATGAAGTTCACGTATACATACCACGTCTACCAAACACACACACACACACACACACACACACACACACACACACACACACACACGCGCGCGCGCGCGCGATACAAATCTCCCGACTCGAGAAGGGAGACGCCACCATCGTCCGCCACACAAAATTAAGACGAGGGTTAACAATAAATAATCCATACCCCTAAATCAATACAACTATTGTGTATGTGTTGTATCTGCGTGCAAAGAGCAATGCTTCAGCTCCACTTCACAAGATGGCCACCAACCGGATCTGTCGTCATGGAGACAGTGCACACGATTAACCGAGCATATACACTGGGGCTAACAAACAGGTTTTACGGTTGTACTACGATTTAACTCTTAAAGGCCGTTCTTAACCGGGCGAACCACCAGTCTGGCGAACTTGTTCGGCGAACTGAGTATTGTATACGAACAGATCAAGCGCGCACACGTACGTAGTTCCAGAGGTTCGGCCGGACTAGTTCTCTTTCTTAACCGACCGCTAATGATATGCATACGTCATCGCCCGAACAAGGCGGACTCGGAAGTTGAGACAATCGTAAACAACCAAAATGGCCGCCTTCGTAGATTGAGACGACCAGGCATTTGCGGTAGTTATCGCGGTTTTGAGTGAACTCTTGGAAGCCGAGGAAGAGGAAAAAAAAGAGGAAAAGAGCGCAAGAGAGGGAAATGTGAAGTGAGTCGATAGCCGCCATGCCGTCTGCCATTTAACTCAACTTTGTACAGGCGCACAACAGCTCTCCCCGAGCAACCAATCAGAGCGCAGGATCGGCCAAAGGATCGCGAGGGTTCCCACAACACGCTGTGCAGACCTCGAACCTAGTTCGGCGAACCTTTCGAACCAGGGTTTGCGCACAAGTAACAGGTCGGTTAAGAAACGACGTGCGCGAATCTAGTTCGCCGTACTCCTCGAACCTAGTTCGCGAACCAAAAGATCGCCCGTTAAGAACGGCCTTAAGAGTCCGAGGCCGACCATCCCTGCCCGCTATATCACGTGATAAGAATGGTGACAAAAGAACAAGCCACTCCACACCAATAGGAGTCACTTCAAGCCACTATTACGCAAGGTTAGGCCCGAGACTGCTGCAGATAGTGCCTTGAAGTGGTTCCTAGTGAGCTGGGCTCGCATGTAAAACTCGAGGTTAATTTAACCCACGGCTACGGGCCTAACCCAGACTAGTACAAAAGAAACCCCAAAACAAAATTAAATAAAAAAGGGAAGCGAAGAAAGAAAGACAAAAATCCTTCTATAACGGCATAGGCACCTTGCTGGAATGGACCCGCTTCCTGATTTAAAAAAAAAAAAAAATTAACCCTAGAGCTAGTTTAGTTCGAGATTAGACTCTAACCCGGTGTAACAGGCCAGAATCTACCCCTGGCCCCGAATCTACCCGGGTAGAAACTGGACTAGGCCTGTTCAAACCCGGGTAGTTTCTGGCCTAGGCCAGTTTCTACCCCCCTGGCCCCGAATCTACCCCCCTGGTCTGAGCTAAATTCGAATTCGTTGTAATGTACTGAGCTAAATTCACAATTTCACTACACCAGTTGCTACAGTGACTACTACTGAGTCGAACTGGTTGTACTGAGCGACAGAAAACTGACACTGCCATTTATCTGGAAAACAGATCAGATCACTTCAACGTCGTTCTCAGCGTTGCATAACCTTGTTATAAAGTTTCGTTTTAAATCGCTGGTATGTCTGTTTTATAGACCACAATATTTATCGTCTCGGTGCAGTTAACATGTGCTTTCATCTGCAACTCATGTTACTCCATTTTTAATGCAGATTGCTCTGATGTTATACTGTTTGCATTAAAATTAATTTTAATTAACATCTCTATCTATCTGTCTTGTGAGTGTGTGTGTGTGTGTGCGTGTGTCTGTGTGTGTGTGCACGCGTACATTAAAACATAATTTTGACAAAGTAAATATTCATTTATATGCTCTTGTACTGGCATGAACAAAACTTACATGAACCATTTTTAGAGACAATACTATTATTTCAAAGTGTAATCAAAGACATATATACTGTTAAAAAAAGAAAAAGAAACGCACAGTCAATCTGATGTTATTTCATTCGGGGCCAGGGGGAGAGAAACTGGCCTAGAACAGGAGGGGGTAGATTCTGAGCCGGGGGGGGGGGGGGGGGGGGGGGGGTAGGAACTGGCCCAGGCCAGTTTAAACCCGGTGTAGCTTCTGGCCTAGTCCAGTTTCTACCGGGGTAGATTTGGGCCTAGGCCAGTTCCTGCGGGGTAGATTCTGGACGGGGTAGATTCTGGCCTGGTACACCGGGGCTAAACTCTCTAACCCCGACTTTCACATGCGGGCTCTGAAGATTTCAAGTAAAATTGCGATTTTTGGCTCCCTTGTGTAACAAAGGGAGTCTATGTACTAACCCTCCGTCGTCTGTGTGTGTGTGTGTGTGTGTGTGTGTGTGTGTGTGTGTGTGTGTGTGTGTGTGTGTGTGCGTCCGCAGTAAATGTATAGAAACCTTAACATTGGCATTTTCTCAGAATCTACAAACGGCAGAGGCACCAAACTTGGCGTGCTGATAGACGGCATAAGACCTTTCAAAATATATCATTTTGAATGACCTTGACTCAAGGTCAAGGTCATTAACGCAGTCTGTTTGAAAATTTTACATTTGCATTTTCTTGGAATTTACAAATACCAGAAATTTTAAACTTTGCATGATGATAGACATTGATAAGACATTAACAGGTATACATGTATTAAATGGCCATGTGTGAAGGTCAAGCCCGTACAAGCCGTTTTCCACATTTCTGCAGTAAACCCAAACATTGGCATTTTCTCAGAATCTACAAAGAGCAGAGGCACCAAACTTGGCATGCTGATAGACCTTTAAAGAGACCATAAGACCTTTCAAAATATATCATTTTGAATGACCTTGACTCAAGGTCAAGGTCACTAAAGCGGTCTGTTTGAAAATGTTACATTTGCATTTTCTTGGAATCTACAAATACCAGAGATTTTAAACTTTGCATGATGATAGACATTGATAAGCACTTTACAGGTATGCATGTATTCAATGGCCCTGTGTCAAGGTCAAGGCCATACAAGCCGTTTTCCACATTTCTGCAGTAAACCTTAACATTGGCATTTTCTCAGAATCTACAAACAGCAGAGGCACCAAACTTGGCATGCTGATAGACAGCCATAAGACCTTTCAAAATATATCATTTTAAATGACCTTGACTCAAGGTCAAGGTCACTAACGCAGTCTGTTTGAAAATGTTACATTGGCATTTTCTTGGAATGTACAAACACCAAAGATTTTAAACTGTGCATGATGATAAACATTGATAAGAACTTTACAGGTATACATGTATTCAATGGCCTTTTGTCAAGGTCAAGGCCGTACAAGCTATTTTTGTGAAACCTTAACATTGGCTTTGTCTCAGAATATACAAACAGCAGAGGCGCCAAACCTGGCATGCTAATAGACATTGATAAGACCTATGCATACATACCACTTTGAATGACATTGACTCAAGGTCAAGGTCATTAAAACTGTAAGGTAGGTATAATCTAAAATAACTATTTAAGACTATCACACAAAAAAAACATTCCATTTACGCTTGGTAGAAAGCCTTATTATCAACTGAACTATTCGGTATAATGTGACCCGTTCTCACAAAAAGTCATTAATTTTGTGGCTCACTTGTCTAACAAAGTAAGTCTAATACGGTGATTAACGAAAAATCGTTACACGCCGGACAAAAGCACCAATTTTTTTTTCTGCTGGTTCTTTAGCACATTTTAATGAAATTTTTCGGTGGCCCCCGCAGATTTGATGCTCAGGTCCGACGTCACGTGCCATTTTCTCCATTTGTACAAAGCGTCACTGACAGTACGCGCCACGCACGCCTTACTGCACACAAAATACCTGTAGTATTAAGAAGTTTCAAAGGGAGACTGATGCTTTTGACACATTTAAACACATTTAAAATGTGCCTAAGAATCACCAGGAAAAAGTTAGTGCTTTTGTCCGGTGTGTAATGATTTTTACACATAAGGCCTCTGTAAGCTCCCTAACCCTCTGTCGTCTCCTTGTGTGTGTGTGTGTGTGTGTGTGTGTGTGTGTGTGTGTGTGTGTGTGTGTGTCAATGTGAATTTGTCAATTATTATTCAGGATCACTAATGATATCTAATGGAGTATGGAAAACTACATGCTTGGAGTTGTTTTCATCTGGATCATCGGCTTCGCGTATAAATTGCCCCCCCCCTCCTCCCTCCGCAGTTTACACATTTGCAGCTCACAAACGACGACAACATAATTATTTCTTTTGCTTGTTTGTTATTTTGTTCGTTTCTTGTTGTTGTTGTTGTTGTTCATTTGAAGGACACAGTCTGAATATTTTTACAAAAAAAGCAGTTGATTCGGCACTTAGTCTCGTCTTCCAAAGTTCTGTCAAATACGATTACTTCACGACCATCTAGTCTGAAGCAAAAACAACCGTGTGTGCTCCTTAACATATTTCGCAATATACTGTAACGCAGTTTCCACGTATTTCAATGATCAGGCAACTCACAGTCAAGTGGTTGTGTTATAAAGCTCGTGACCGCTGGCAACTGAAACCCCCTGCGGTAGTGAAGGCTTCACATAATCCGCGGTATGTTCTTTCCTCTTCCTTGTCACGGTGCATGAACACCACTAACGTAATACTATCCACAAGCTGTTGTTCCCGCCGCGTGATCGCAACCTTTTTAAGGAACCAGGATGTTGTCACGGTGCATGAACACCACTAACTGACGTAATACCATCCACATGGTGTTGTTCCCGCCGCGTGATCGCAACCGTTTTAAGGAACCAGGATGTTCAAACTTTACACTCGCACGCACTGAATGTCACTACAGTCATTTATTCTCTCATAGAAGCGTATGCTCGGATTGCATCGAGATAAGTCAGTCCTATTTTAAACACTGAAAAGCCACTCAAGTCCGCCCCCTTTTAGGTCAGAGTTTCAAGTTCATTGTGGAATATCCGAAACTCAAGAGCAACGTTTGAAACGACGGAAATTGCCGGGTCATCGGATACCTGCCGGTGAAAAACACTGGCATTTGTGGAGGTTGAGCCAGTCAATCAAAACATTCCATGCTTAGGTTTCGGAAAACCATGCTTTCATATATTTAGTGACATTTGCATTGTTAGTATGTTAGTATTCAGTGTCAACTCTATTATGCTCACCGTCTTCTTTTCTATTTGATAGTCTAGCAAAAGCCTGTGATTCATCTGGATACTGAGAACAAATGAAGGATAATCGTGTTTCTGAGGATTCAGTGATAAGTTGCACGCAATAGAGTGCGCTTGTGTGATGAAAATGCCCCGGATTTTTCAGTTTTTTTTTTTCTTTTTCCTAAGTTGTCTTTAGTTCAGCTGACTCTACTAAAAAGGTATCACTATCAGCCAAGGAGAGCGTCTGTGCTGACAGTGCTAGGATTTGCTCCCCCCCCCCCCCCCCAGCACAGTCCATCCCTCTCGCGGCCAATATTTGCTTTAAAAAAAAAAAAAAAAAAAAAAGTGTCAATTCCGCTTCTCTCTAGCGCAGCAGTCACACAGTCAGGGCGGTAATTACTTCCCTTGTTTTCCGGCAGGAGGAGGGGAACTACTCGTACTTTCGGTATGGCGGCCGGGGTGGGTATGTGGTGTGTGTTTGGGGATTTAACGTCCTTTTCCACCACATAGGGGTGATATCAAAAACGGGGCAACGATGAAAAAGCCAGCACAAATATTTGGCCCCAACCAGGATGCGAACTCACGACCCGAGCATTAGAAGTCCAACGCTCTACCATTTATGTCGGCCACCCCGGCTCCCCGTGGTGGCCGGGGGAGTCCACTGTTTGTGCATTTAGTTTATCCAGTTCGGGTTTTTGTGTTTTTTTTTTTAATTTAAACCTGCATCAGTAACAATTCCGCATAGTTTTGCACGAAACTGAGCTACAGCAGGTGTGAACATATGAAGGTGTGTGAATGTACAAAGAGTACCGTCTTTAAAGTTTGACCACACCTGGCCGCGGTGTAAGCCCCCGGAAAATTAAGTACAATCTGAAGTGAACTACCTCGGTGTGTGTGTGTGTGTGTGTGTGTGTGTGTGTGTGTGTGTGTGTGTGTGTGTGTGTGTGTGTGTGTGTGTGTGTGTGTGTGTGTGTGTGTGTGTGTGTGTGTGTGTGTGTGTGCGTGCTTGGTAATTTTATTGAATACAAACTGAAACTGACTTCAATTGTGGTTGGGATATTGATGTGAACTGAGCATCTGACCACAAGTGATGATTCAGTCATTGGTAATATTTCATTTCTTGCCCACAAGTTCAACATAATGTGCATTTTAAATCCACCACAGAACCCAGAGTCCATGGTTTTCAAACTTTATTCATATTCAGGCATTTTGTAGTGAGTTTTTTTAGGGCTTAAAGCCGCGCAAGCCACAAAGACTAATTTGCGGCTGAGTGTGCCTGCACTACATGAAAAAAAAAACCAAACAAAACATGTAACGTTGGACAAAGGATGCAAACTGGTCTACGGGGCAATATAAACCTAGGACATGCAGGAGACGCTGCACCTTCATGCTAATTTATCGAACTCCCCGTTAACAAAAAAAGCGTAGAAAACAAATGACAATTACAACTAGGTAAAACAAAGATAAATACTAAGCGCATATACAGCAAATATTGCAACTTATCATCTCCTAGGCGCAATAAACCAGTTCGCAGCATATGCCCAACATCACTTATTCCTAACCACTGGTAGTGCAGAAGTGAGTGAGAGGTTAAAAAGAAGAAATATAGATGAAAGGGCCGAACTTAGAAATCAGCTGAGAGATGAGAGGAAGGACAGAGCGGCTAAATTCGAGGGGGGGGGGGGGGGTTAAAGAAAAAGAGACAGGCGAATGCGCTGGTGAGGGATAGACAGAGAGGCAGGAAGGAAAATGCCTCAGTTGCCAATGAAGACAACATGCCTGGGATGCAGTTGGAGAATAGACCGCTCCAACACGGAACCTCCCCGCCGAGAGGCGGTTTGGAAAAACAACGCACCAGAGAGGGGTGCCAGAGATGTCTCACTGGACCAGGGGTCAGCAGACACCCGCTTATTGACCTCCCCCCCGGAGGAGATTTTAAGAGAACAAAAGACAGGTGAATGGACCGAGGGAGGCAGCAATAAGAGTAAAGAAAGAGCAAAAGGGGTGGGCAAGCTTGGCGAAGTCAGCCCCGCCGCGTGAAGGCGAGCCAATGGGGCCTGCAAGCTTTGAAAGAGAGAGAGAGAGAGAGAGAGAGAGAGAGAGAGAAGAAGATGAATAAGGAAAAATGGATGAGATGGGAAGTGATGGACCTACAACACTCCGTGCAAGTTCAACTGTGTTAACATTTTGGCCATCACCCGTATGTATATCAAATTGATACAACATGAAGCCTGCGCTGCCATGACACTGTGGGTCTGTTACAAATCCTGTGTCTACAGTATGGGTCTATAAAGACCCATGACGCACAAAAATGGTGTGTAGGAGTCACGTGCTGCGAAGGTTTATCTTGTATAGAAAGAGATTCAAGCACAAAACAACTGCATGAGCACAGATATGTGTACAACAAATGGTATCAGCCAAAATGGCTACTGAATGGCACTTTCAATTCGACAGGCAACATGCATATTTATCACAACATTATTCTCTCCATATATGTATACAGACCCCAATTTCCAAATGCACACACACACACACACACACACACACACACACACACACACACACACACACATATATATATATATATATATATATATATTGACCTGATTGAGCGTATGTTTTCGGCTTTAGCGACGCCTTTGTTCCTTTTATATATATATATAAGGAGCACCACCACTACCAGCAACAACAAGAAGTCATTTCTACGCGTCGTTCTATTGAACCCTATGGAACGTTCAGCATTAACCCAAGATCGGTCTGTCACAAAATTTACAACGTATGGCTTTTAAATTTTGTCGTGCCAGTTTCAGTATAGTATATCCCCATGCTGCAAAAAGCACAGTTTGAAGGACGCGCGGGTATAGGGCTGGTTGATCTCATTATTCCGAACAGGATATCATTCCTCCACAGCCCCCCAGACCCCACCCTCCACCTCCACCCCAAGACAACCCATCTCCATCTGCCAACCTTGAGCACGCGTTATTTTATACGTGCGGACCTGATTTCCATCACGTTGACGACCGTTAGAGGAGACAGCCACTCATGTCTGATTCAGGATCTGAAACTGATCTGACCGGATTCGGGAAAAATTCATCAAAACTATAGCTGCTCACTAGTGGGTCTTTCCCACGGCCGTACGCTGACCTAACTTCATCCAGAGGTCGGTTCCGTGTTTTTCAGAATGCGTGTATAGGGTTGTCGGGAACATTGTGCACGTGCACGGTGTGGAACATGTTGGGTGTCACGCGCTGAAAAATAAGCCATTCCAGCCGGTCAAAGAACACAAGTGCACAGGGCCTTAAAATGCCTATACATGTATATTCCGTATTAGCCTAGGACATGCACTGAGGAGACGCTGCACCAGGATCACAGAGCCCACTGGTAAATTCATCCTTTAACAACAACAACAACTGAACCACTATTCGGAGAAAACTATGTTACCGTAGTATAACTAATTGGTATATCTTACAGTCCCACACTGGTGTAAGGAACATTAATTGGTATGTTGCCCCCGGCAGCGGCATCATGCGGGGACTAGAAACATCATACGGGGACTACAGGCATCGTACGGGGACTACTGACTGGGATCACATGGGGACTACTGTCATCATACAGGGACCATCGGCTTTATATTTGGGTTACCGGCATCTTACAGGAACTATCGGCATCATACCGGGGTTACCGGCATCATGTGGGGACTTCTGGCATCGTACGAGAGCTACCGGCATCGTATGGGGACTACCGGTGTCATACGTGGACTACCGGCATCATACGGGGACTATCGGCATCATACCGGGGTTTCCGGCATCATGCGGGGACATCTGGCACCATACGAGAACTACCGGCATCGTATAGGGACTACCGGCGTCATATGTGGACTACCGGCATCATATGGGGACTATCGGCATCACACCGTGGTTACCGGCATGATGCGGGGACTTCTGGCACCATACGAGAACTACCGGCATCGTATGGGGACTACCGGCTTCATTCGGGGACTACCGGCATCATATGGCGACTACTGACATCAAACGAGGAGTACATCATACGGGGGATACCGGCTTCATGGGGAACTACCGGCAATATACGGAGACTACCGGCATCATATTACAACTACCGGCATCATATGAGAACTACCGGCATAATACAAGAACTGCCGGTACAGGGCTGCCACTTTCTAGGAGACAAAAATCCTGAAAATTGACCCTCAAAATCTGAATGGAAGGAAGCCAGACTCCAGGGAGGTAGTGGAAGGAAGGAAGGACTTTGCCCGAAGGAAGTGAAAAGCGGGGGGGGGGGGGGGGGGGGGGCGGCGGCGGTCGGGTGCTGTGCTGATAGACACAGACTCGCGATGTTTTTGGCCGGAAAAGCAGGGAAAACGCTTTAATAACCAGGAAAGGACTTTGCCTGAAGAAAGTGAAAGGGGGGTGGGGGGGGGGGGGGGGCGTCAGCGTGCTAACATCCCCGGAGAATATGGGGCGCAAAATGCACCTTACCCGGGAAAGCCGACGCACAAGCAATAGACACAGACTCGCGATTTTTGGGCCGGAAAAAACAGGAAAACGTTTTAAAAACCAAGAAAAAAACAGGAAAGCTCTTCAC
>JACVVK020000345.1:325000-392500 GCA_018292915.2 Batillaria attramentaria | reverse complement strand
TACGTGCCATTGAAATGATGCTCAGCTTCTGTGTGTTGGGGCGTTACAAGACGTTTCGTGGGTAACATCTCCTTTACTCTAGGATTTAAAATTATTTCATATAAAATCAGCATTTTGGACAGCGTTACCCTAATAATTTTCATACGTGCTGATTGCAGACTCCTCCCAAACACAGTTTTAGAAGACAGAATAGCGGAGACATGATGACAACAGAAATTTAAACCAATGTATTCAGAGAAAACGACAGAGATGCGGTATTTGCAGTTTTGGTCGCATGCATATTAACCCATGCTGTTTTGACACTGTTCTCAGCGATCTTTACAGGCTTATGCTTCACATCCAAATTAGTGTTTGCGCCAATTAAACTTCGCCTTCGTTTTTCAATATTTGGTCGAACATTTCTAATAGGGCTATTGTGCATACGGGTAGCCATCTTGAAATGCTAACCAGGTACTAAACACACACACACACACACACACACACACACACACACACACACACACACACACACACAAACCACCACCACCACCACCACCACCAACAACAACAACAAAACACGTGTCAAAGAAAAGAGAAGAAGAAAAAGGCACATGGTGGGGGGTAGGGGGGGGCGGGGTTAGTAGCAAAAAGGGCAGTACTAAGACTGCTATAAATGTTGGGATATGCAGGGTATGTGGCTGACTAGTCGCTGATAGGAAGCCCACTGTGTATGAAATAATCCCAATTACCAATAGTGAACTGGAAACATTTTTCATGTTTTTTGTTTTTTTTAATCCAATTTCTATTCAGAAAATAAAATACGCATTTCTAGCATTGTCCACAATGTAACGCCTTTGATGAAACGCCCATACAGACAGAACGGCGAAAACCAGGAGAACAGATTAGTGCATTCGTGGGTTTTCAAGTTTAATTAAATTGTGGAGAAGTACTTCCTTAAAGGGATTTCTGTATACGTTCCAGAATAAATCTCATACGAAGTGTTTTCACGTCAGACCCATTTAAGATAGCTAGGCCCCTATATTGCTTTTGTTCTTGATGTTTTTGTTGCTGTTATATGCTGCTTGCCAGTTTTTCATGTCTGAAGTTTGCTTCGGAAATGTTCAGTCCACAAAATTGACATAAACGCACTTTTTAAATTCAGAAACTGAGCTGACCCTTCGCACCACGTGATTGCAATGTATTCATGTCAGTGTGAGAGAATGCGTGTGGTTCACGTGAGCGTGTTTCAGCTCGCGGCGCTTTGAGCCAATTCAAGAAATTGGGAAAAGGCGCCCAGACAATACACAATTATTATTATTAGTAGTATTATCAAAGACCACCACAAGCAAGATATTGGATTATTCACCAATTGAGATCATGTTACAGTTATTGCCAGTTTGTTGCTTGTACAAAATGCTTTGTAACTTTGACTACCTACATCCAGAAGCAAATAAAAGCGACATTAAAAGGGACAGAAACCACTTAACTTTCGCAAAGGACGGCACGGGTCAACGTTTCGGCTTTCGCCTTCCTCAGGACACAAACAAATGGGACATAACTTCAACAAACAAAAGGTAACTCTGCTGGCATACTGACATACACGGCGCGGGAAAAAATATAAATAAATAATTTAAAAAAAAACATTATAAAAATAAACAAAACGGTGGGGGAGAAAAAGGACCAGAAAAACACTAGTAAAACAACACAACACCATCCTTTGGTGACAGAAGACCATGGACTGGTGTGAAAAAGTCATAAGGGTTATACTATGCTTTTTCTTTTATCCACCGGGGTCTGGCTTCCCAGGCGCTGAATAATGATAATAGCTTTTCCCTTTTCTACCTACTCCATCTTTCCACGTTACCAGCGTCTTCATGCACGTATCGCCCCTGAAGATTAAAGTGGAAACAACCATGGGAATATCGATTACATCTGTGATACGCCAAACTTCAAACTTTAATCGGCAGATATCGACTCGATCAGGATAATGATCTTGTATGCACCCAGACTGCACAGGTTTTCTTATCAACCTAAGCACTACTAAGCGACAATGGCATTTTTGGCTATTTATCTTGCGCGCTGTGCGAAAGTACACGTGTGTGTGTGTGGTGTGTGTGTGTGTGTGTGTGTGTGTGTGGTGTGTGTGTGTGTGGCGGGGGTGGGGTTGGAGGGGGGAGAGGTATTAAGGTTTTCACCATGCACCTACGTTTCATTGGTATATAGATTAGTCTTGTAGCGTTATGTAGGACTGACATATCGTCGTTCACACGGAAAAGTTGCGGAAGTCGATTTTCCGCACTTTTCAGGAGAAGCAAAAACCTGATTTATTCGATTATTTATCTTCATATCGAAATGAAATTTTACTGGACGATTCACAATCGTTTCTTCTATTTGGTTTGTTAAGTGTAGTTATCATAGCTAATTGCATTTTGTGAAAAAAAACGTAATTTACGCGACTTACGCAATTTAAGTCCACGTGTTCCAACCAAAATACCGACTTACGCAATTTAGCAGGTTGAATTACGCAGTTTTACCCAAAAATTAAAGCGTGGTCGATTTCGGCAATTTTGCACTAGCATTCATGCAATTTTGTCAAAGCCAAAATCACAACAAAAATCTCACGCGTGGTCGACTTCGGCAATTTTTCTCCTGCCAATGACGCAATTTTGTCAAAATCAAATTCACCACAAATCCTCAGGCGTGGTCGACTTCGACATTGAATTTTCATTAGAATGCGAAAACAGTCTTACTGCTTTGACCAATCTAATCAAGGCGATTTTTCCCCTCACAATGAAGTTATTTGTTCTCGATATTCTCAGATCGAGCGCTGGATAGATCTAAGGCGATCATTTTCTGCGGATTAAGTTTTCTTTCCTTTTTCGATTTGGGCAAAAAGGAACGCGCGCGCGCGCGCGCACACACACACACACACACACACACACACACACACACACACACACACACACACATGCACGCACGCACGCACGCACGCACGCACACGACGGAGGGTTATTACATAGTCTCCCATTGTTACACATGGGAGCCAAAAACCGTTCTCAAAAAGTTTAATCGAAGCTGGCGTCTCACCCGTGTGCGGACGTTCCGCCGATGGACGTTTCGCCGTCGGATGTTTCGGAGTCGGACGTTTTGCCGACCGGACGTTTAGCCAACGGATGTTTCGCCGACGGATGTTTCGTCGACCGGACGTTTCGCAGACAGACTTTTCGACGCATTATGCATGGGCAACATATAAAAGTATATAACATATAACAATATAAAACATTCTCATCATCTTGTGACATGACATACTCCAAGTTTAATAGAAACACGAGTAATTAAAATCCACACAGAGAACATGCTGTCTTCATATAACAATATAAAAGTATATACCACACTTACAACACTTCTGTTCACTTTGATTGTGTCACAGATTATGCGCAACAGCTTTGAGAAATACTAAAACATCATCCTGTGCGTACCTTGCAACAAGCGCTTGCAGTCGTGTGTTGACTACTTCGTACTGCTTGTTTTTTTCGCATCCTGACGCCCATGGCATGCTGTTCTATCATAAGCTCGGTGCTTGCCTGCTCCTTGCGTAACTTGCTGACAAGCCTGCCAAGTGTTGGGTGCGTGACAGACATTCGCTGATCAAAGGCACGGTGCCAGCCTTCGACCGAGTTATTAGTCCTGGGCAGGTTGTCTTCCACACGATTGTAGACGTTCCACATGGCGACGTCGAATTTCGGGCGTCGACGGCGTCCTCGCTGCACAATGCCCAGCCATGTACTTTCAAAGTAGGCGAGGAAGTCTGAAAGCGTCTCGTCTGTGTCGGCATCCAGCGAATCCATGAGCTGTTGAAACGCCTCGATGACGTCGTCAGGAGGCACGAAAGCCAAGGCCTGAATGGTCTTGATGAGAAGAGAGTTCTCTGGCTCCAAGTACCAATCATGTAGTCCAAGCGACTGGAGGTTTCTCCAAAGACATTGGCCAAAGTGAAAAAAGCACCCGTGCACGGCTGTGGTTGGGAAGTGTTCACTGATGCTGTTTAATGCGGCTCGTTCAAAATCTATTGTGATGGTCTATTGTGAAACGTCCGTCGGCTAAAGGTCCGTCGGCTAAAGGTCCGGTCGGCAAAACGTCCGGCTCCGAAACGACTGTCGGCGAAACGTCCGCCGTCGAAAAGTCCGTGCACCGTCTCACCGTTTACATGTACGCGTTTGATTGACTCGACTGACCGTGCCAAGCTGGACGAAGATACCGTTCGAGACGACAGCAGACTTTACCTAAAAAACACTGCGTACTGAAATCAAAAGCAGTTTCAACGCCAGAAAACCATGAGGCAGAATCAAATCGAGTAGCTGCAATCGTCCGCTATCAGTGCAGAGAATGGCAGCGAATTCGTTGTCTAGATCTCCAATTGAACAGAAGCTTATTGAATCGTTTGAATCAAGCATGCAGTTATAAACTGTAGCTGTTGGTGGAAGGACACTTTAATCGGTGTATATGTACTAAAAGTGTTATAATAAACTCACAAAGCTTCATATTTCGTGAAGAATCGCGACAGGAAGACACCCACTCGAACCGTGGTTGTGCAAAACGTGATCAGACTGAGCTGTGCTTGATCGGTTTCGAATTCACCTCGCAAATTACATTTCCTTGAAAGCGTTAGCGTGTTTGTTTGTGTCTCGTCGTAGTTTAGAACATGTGTTTTTGTTTGGATTTGAGTTCATGAATGAATTGACACCGTCTTGCTAGCATAAAAAGGCGCACTTTATTCTGTCGGCGTTGTGATCTGCCGACATACAAACTCGTTCGTCTGCTATATGGAGCTGCTTTCGACTGATAGTTTTTAGTAGGATAAACGTTCAAAATATACCATAAACTGGCCCAAAGAAAGGGATGATAAAGCATTTACACCCCATGAAGCTGTTGTACCGACTCGTATTTAGCTAAAGCTCAGGGTTGATTTGCGTCTTGGATCAAATACTCGTCGGTATACGACAGCTTCATGAGGAATAACTGCTAGTTACACGCTTATCAGTCTGGTTTGGGAAAGAAAATACAATGACACGATAACTTCCAGATCAATACTACCCGAAAATCCTAAAAGCAGGACTGACACAAAGATGAATTCTCTTGCATTTTTCTTCCATCTAGCAAAAAAAAAAAAAAAAAAGAAGAAGAAGAAGAAGAAGTCAAACATAAGGTCGCTAACATTTCAATTTCGTGTTTCTGTGAAAAAGACGTTGGCGTTGCCCAAGAAGATGTGTTTAGATAAGCTATCACAAACAGTTCAGCTTGAAAATCCGGCCGGTACCAAGCTGAAGTCGGTTTCAGAGCTACGACTTATTTGAAAATAATCGTTTGAATTTCATGTAGCCGGAAGTACGCAAGCACTTCCACACACACACACACACACACACACACACACACAGGCACTTCACACCGTCACTTACGCAATTTTTCAGAAATACTGAAAACAATCAAGACTTCCGCAATTTTTCAACGACATACGCAAATTTGCTGTGTGAATTTACCCTATGAAGACTTCAGCGATTTTCCTGCGATCGACTGACACAAATTTTCCATTGTAAATTCTTTCATTTAGACATCCACAGTTTCCTCGTGAAAAAATGTTGTGTATCAGTTCCGCAAATTTTCAAACTCTGTTTTACCCCATTTCCGAGCTTCAAACGTAGAAACGGACCTCACCAGTCGATCCGCGACCTCAAAATTAGGTAAGTAGGATATAAAACTCAAAATCGTCCAAAATCGACTTCCGCAATTTTTCAGTGTGAACGACGATATGTTTGTTTAAAAGCTGCTGTTAAAAAGCGGCCATTTTGAAAAAATGGCTGATAAAATATGACATAGGCACCAAGCAGGTACAGCGTGGTTGTAACCATGCTCGCTTTTCACACGTTTTTCTATGCCCCTAAAGGGTAGAATAAAACTATTTGAACTTTGGAGCTATATGTGCGTTCAGCCGTAACACTTTCACAGAGGGGGGGGGGGGGGGGAGGGGGGTTGGGAGTTTAAACATCCTTTTCCACCACATAAGGGGGATATTAAAGACGGGCCAACGAGAAAAAGGCCAGCAAAAATATTTGGCTCAAACCAGGATTCGAATTCATGTCCTGAACATTGAGAGGCCAACGCTCTAACAAATCGCCAATCCCGGCTCCCCGAAATGTACGTGGCACTGCTTAAAATTAATGAAAATAAAATTCCTCCAGTCTGATTGATGAGAACGTTCATCTGATGTGTAATGTTTGTTGTTGTCTTCGGGTGACAAGAGAGTGTTAAACTGGCACCAGTTGCTTAAAAAAACTCCCCCCCCCCCCCCCCGAATAGAGTGAATTCACCTTGAAATCTAACACACCACTGAAATTGTGCTAAAATCGTCAAAAGTCATGTGCAAACTGGGCGGCTCGGTGAATTTCTGAGATGTATATATATAGAGTTTTCACAATGAGGTGCCCCCGATTACGGAAAATACACCACACGAGTTTGTTGATTTCGACCGTAAAACTGCGAGTTTTAACGAGCAGTTTTACGGTCGAAATCAACAAACGAGTGTGGTGTATTTTACGTAATCGGGGGCACCGAATTGGGAAAATTATTTATACCACGTCCCTACCTGCATTTCAAGTCTTTGATTTGAAAGCTGACATCAGCAATCCAAATGCTTCCCGCGACATCACTGACTAAGGTGCTTTAAGCTTACCTCGCTTTGTCCATAGGCTTTGAGAAGTCAGCTTTTCCGTTTCGAAGCCTCCGTCTTAGTAGAGAACTGGAACTAGGTTTACGCCTGTCACAAACACGACCGCTTGTTGATAATACGTAGCAAAAGATCAACAATTCCACGTCAAGCGACTGGCAAAGCTCCTTCGTCCCCATTTCCGTACCAAGTCGAACGACGTCATGTCGTGACGTAAATTATTCTTTAGTCCCTTTTCGCGTCATATTGTGACGCAAATCCTTTCACCAGAACACACTGCTGGAACACTGCTAGGGGTAATACCTGTTCACTCTTTAAGGCGATGTCACACTGAAAACAAGTTTCCCTGCTACGGTCAAGACATTCCTACCTTACTAGACACCCTTTTCTTGTATGTAAAACTTCAATGCGTATGAAATACCTCTTAATGGGGTTTCTGGGTAAAGTCGATGTCTCGTTTCCTTATACATACATGTTCACTGAGCGGATACGGGAAGGTGTCACTTGACACTCCGCACGGCGGCTTTCATTGGTTGAAACACAAAACATGTATTCGGATTTTAGGGCAGGCTCTAAAACTGAAAACACGATCGAAACAGTGTTTTGAAAACATTGTTGTGAAGTATGTCCCACGACAAAACACACGCTGTTTCGCAGCGAAACATCTGAAAACAATGTTTTCAAGTGTTTTTGCCCTCTCGTGTGACATGGCCTTAGGTACATGCCATAAATACACGCGTGGTTGTCATGGGTGCAATGTTTATACCACATGTGGTGAATTATGGATTTTATACCATGACTTGTAATAGTGGTAGAGTGGTATAATGCTTTTATACGTTATGTCGGGGCATCTTAAAATTCCTGCTTATATTTTGGGCACTGCTGGCGAAACTGGCGAATCTTCCTTCTGTGTCGGACCTCGAGTTTTCATCACTAACACTGTTGTCGCTGTCAGCTACTGGGGTAAAGTCAGTTCTAAGAACAGTAGTCCTACCGGCCCCCGTAGGTGTAGTGGTTAGCACTTCGGACTATGGACCGGGAGACCTCGGGTTCGAGTCCAGCCGAGGCAAGCGGGAGTTTTCCTACCTAGGTCGGCTCCTACCCAGAGCGGGTGTGCTATGGACCCCACTGGGGAAGGTTGTTGCCCACGGCCGAGCTTCACTTTGACTATCACGGGGTGCTTCCCTTGGTATGACACGTCTTATGATGTGGATGATTACACGGCCGGCACCGCAGGTGCCGTAGTTCCCGGGCCTGGTTAGTGCCGGGATATTTATGACAGGAAGCGTGGAATGCGGCCCTGTCCGCAGTCCCAAACCACACGACCTCCATAGCATCATCTTACCATCATCCTCATCTCCATCATCATGCATAATAAAAATTGTCCCAGCTTCCGAGTCCTCCGTGGGTCCACCATGACCTGGGAGGAACACCACTGGAGCTGGCAGAGAGCTGGACAGCAAAAAAAAAAAAAAAAAAAAAAAAAGTATCCCTGGCTTACTGACAGACGGGGAGTTCGCAGTGATGTCTGAAGCCGAAAGATTTTAGCCGTGTTGTGTTGCTGGATACCTTCATCACCCTTCATGAACATTCTCTTCATCATCAGTATCATGTTTCATGTTGTTTTGTCAATAGTGTTTTAAGTTTAACAATGTACATGTTTGAAGTGTTGAACTAATCGTTTAAGAAGTAAAACTAGTTAATCTAAACAAAAAGAAATGTTTTTTTTGTGATAACTGAGCATGGTGTGGCAAGCGACACATTCGCTACGTTACAACTTTAGTTTGCGTGTGGCTGTTCAGTGGAGGTACCATGCAGCACAGAGTTTTTTTTTTTTTTTTTTTTTTCAGAATGGTGTGGAACGTTCCTTCAGTGGGTGGGACACCAACAAAAAACCCAACAACACCCCCCCCCCCCAAAAAAAAATTATAATAATAATAATAAATAAATAAATAAATAAATAAATAAAAATAAATTAAAAGAAAATCTGAAAATCCCGAAGCGAAAAACAGAAAGTACTGGAGAGAGTTTCCGGTTCCCCGTGCTTGTTTGTTCGTTTGTTAATTGTTTTGCTGTTGTAAGGTTTTTTGGTTGGGTTTTTCTTTTTGTTTCTTATTTTGTTTGGGGGGTGGGGTGGTGTTTGGTTTTGTTTGGCTTTTTTGATTGTTTTGTTGTTGTTGTTGTCGTTGTTGTTGTTGCTGTTTTGTTTTCTTTTGTTTTTTGGTTTTGTTTTATTTTGTTTTGTTTGTTTGTTGTTATTTGTTGTTGTTTTTAGGGGGAGGGGCAAAGAGACTCTGTGTGTGTGTGTGTGTGTGTGTGTGTGTGTGTGTGTGTGTGTGTGTGTGTGTGTGTGAGAGAGAGAGAGAGAGAGAGAGAGAGACGGCTTTACAGACTGTACTTTTAGTTGCAGGCGGAAAGGGGAGGTAACACAGCTGCCTGACCTGCATAGGGGCCAGGCAGGCACCACAAACTGCTAGGCGGGCTAGCCGTGGCTGACACCTATGGAAACACACCATATTTTTCTTTTCTCATACCACAAACTGATCCCTCCGATCACAATGCCGCACTACTGATCATCAGATAGTGCTTGAATTGAAGTTTTCAAAGACTCTAAACATGCCATACCTTGTGATAACAGACTTTGTGAAAATCAGTGTTATTTGATGCATATCCAACGCATAGGACGTCCTACCGTGCGATACCATAACAAAAAACACCAATCTTCCAAGCATGCTGCAAGTAACAACTAACTTATTTCAGTACTAAACATACACTGTGCGGGAAGCTACATGTGCCTGCTATGCAGTGCACTGACCTGTTTCCGTAAACATTTTAAGTGGTGGGCGGGAGGCCGTGATTAATTACCCCACTCCCCGGGCAGATCGAGCAAGCATGCGGGCGGGCGCGCGGCTGGCCAGTATCCGTGGCCTTATCACAAATTCCTAGTTCAGTGAGAGTGTTTGTACTAGTAATTTAGCAGGTGGTGTACAGTTCACACACGCAAAGCGAAAGTTTACTCTTCGGTGTCTCCTTACTTTTAGCTGTCTTGTTTTGATTTGTCTTTCAATTCTTCTAACTGCATGTTTCTTTAGCTGCTGATGATCAACTATACACAAACGAACAAATGCATTGTACAGTCTAGTCTAGTCTGTGGTTACATTTTTCTTCTCCTTTCTGCGCCGCTTTGCGGGAGATGACTGAACGGCTGGTGCCGTGATTGTCAGGCACTCTTTTATTGTTGGTCTTCTTCACTCTTTAGTACGTATGCTTTGCGTTTCGTTTGATTAACAGCAGCATGGCTGCTCTTTCCTCCCTGTTCTCCATGTATTGTTTGGAATGATCCTGGCACTTGGAAACTATTGGCGAAAAAAAATGCGAAGTGAATCGCCTTGTTGATTATCTGCAGCTGACTTGGCCTATCGGATGTCGATGGGAAATCAAAGTATGGATGCGGGCGATCAGTGGGTTTAGTTCTTTGAACTTTGAGCAGATATCATCAGCAGTTGTGTGACATGTGATGTTCTCAGTCAGTTCAAATATTTTTTGTACAATGTGACATAAATCACAAATTCTACACAAAGAATTCAACCGAAAATTATGTTCGCTATCTAGGTGTTTTTCTTCCTCAGTTGTAGTTAAAACGATGCATGACACTTGCCTTGCTACTAACACAGAAGCACAAAAATATGAAACCACACACCTCTTTTTTTCTTCTGTACAGCATCCATGAAAAAATGTTTGCAAAAGAAAACACCAACACTCTACAGCTGAGACGTCCTAAAAGCACATGTCCAAAAATCACCAGGGTAAAAACTTAGGTTAAGGAAATAGAGCACTAGAAACTTTGGTAAATTCCTGTATCTGCTAGCAGGCCACAACAGAGAATTAAGAGGGAATTCCAGAGCAGCACCACCTGTGTGCGCGCGTGTGCTGCCCGCGGGAAGGGAGGGGCCCTGACAAGTTACAGCTGGCTCTGCCAAACTAAAGAGCAAGGCTAAAGAGGCGCTTGTAAATTATATCGAGAGAGAGATTCGTGCTAAGCTTGTTACTAGTTTATTGTATCACGCACTCAAACAGTTAGGTGCAAACCTGCAGCATTCTTGCGTCTCCTAGCGATTTTGACAATTTATGTTAGGCAAATACCCAACTGTCGTCAAGGGTGCCGCCATGAATAACGTGCCGAGCTACTCAAACAGGCAGATAAGGCATCTATTTTTACCTGTTATCTTGTTCTTACACACACAGTTTGCTGTTGGGAAGAAAACTCTGCAGTCTTGTGCAATTTGACCCAGCGGCCTAGATCAACCGCTGACTTGGACTGTTTCGGTAAAGTTTTCCCCCGGACTATGTCTAGTGTCCACGGGGAGTAACGTCCGCCGTGTCGCGTGACATGAAGGGGTACGATGAAACTCTAATTTACGACGAGTAAACGTCGATATCGCTCTGTTCGACAAACTCTGGCAAATTTCTCCAGAATTTCTTGATCAGCAGCAAAAACCGCGCTAGGGGACATCAGTGCGGGGGTAAAGCACGTGGTCTGAACGTCTGCGAGAAGCCCGGAATCAACGAATAGCAAGAATTGAGGATCCGTTCAAAAAGTGCGAGGCAGTGGACGTTCGTGCTTTGACGTGCGAAAACATGGGAGGAAAAGCTGAAACATCTAGACTCACTGACATTATGCAACAGAAAATGCGTTCTGGTACTGCCGACGGGGAGGGGGAGTAGGGGGTGCAATTTTTATTTTTGGTTACTATTGCTGAAGAGCGAAAATCGAGTTCACAATATTTTTCTCGTGTCCAACAGTAAAGAGTCCGCCCACTGGTACTGATCCCGGAAAAGACTGCTTTCGGTTCTCAATAGTTGCACACAACGATCAAAATCACATTTTCTCAAGACATTTTAGCACATCCTACATATTCCTTGCATTCCCTCGAATATTCCCACCTGCTTCGTACTATTTCGAAGGACCTTCAATGATTATGACCTTGCTTTCACCTTGGAGCGGTTATCTTCCGTCGGTTTGAGCTTTACGTCCTATGGCTTGTCAGCTCTTAAGGACAAGCTTTTCCAGCCGTGTGTCATCGACGATTATCTTCCATGCAGCGTTGGGTATATGGAGTTACTGATAAATCACTGAAAGGTGCAGAAAATGAGCCTTTTCGGTATTAGAATTATTTCAAAGCTTTGGTGTAGGCCTGAGATACGTTTGTTGTAGGCCTGAGATACGTTTGTTGTAGGCCTGAGATACGTTTGTTGTAGGCCTGAGATACGTTTGTTGTAGGCCTGAGATACGTTTTTTGTAGGCCTGAGATACGTTTGTTGTAGGCCTGAGATACGTTTGTTGTAGGCCTGAGATACATTTGGTGTAGGCCTGAGATACATTTGGTGCAGGCCTGAGATACGTTTGTTGTAGGCCTGAGATACGTTTTTTGTAGGCCTGAGATACGTTTGTTGTAGGCCTGAGATACGTTTGTTGTAGGCCTGAGATACATTTGGTGTAGGCCTGAGATACTTTTGGTGTAGGCCTGAGATACGTTTGTTGTAGGCCTGAGATACGTGTGTTGTAGGCCTGAGATACGTTTGTTGTAGGCCTGAGATACATTTGGTGTAGGCCTGAGATACGTTTTTTGTAGGCCTGAGATACGTTTTTTGTAGGCCTGAGATACGTTTGTTGTAGGCCTGAGATACGTTTGTTGTAGGCCTGAGATACATTTGGTGTAGGCCTGAGATACGTTTGGTGTAGGCCTGAGATACGTTTGTTGTAGGCCTGAGATACATTTGGTGTAGGCCTGAGATACGTTTGGTGTAGGCCTGAGATACTTTTGGTGTAGGCCCGAGATACGTTTGTTGTAGGCCTGAGATACGTTTGGTGTAGGGCTGAGATACGTTTGGTGTAGGCCCGAGATACTTTTGGTGTAGGCCTGAGATACGTTTGTTGTAGGCCTGAGATACGTCTGTTGTAGGCCTGAGATACGTTTGTTGTAGGCCTGAGATACGTTTGGTGTAGGCCTGAGATACATTTTGTGTAGGCCTGAGATACGTTTGGTGTAGGCCTGAGATACGTTTGTTGTAGGCCTGAGATACATTTGGTGTAGGCCTGAGATACGTTTGGTGTAGGCCTGAGATACTTTTGTTGTAGGCACGAGATACGTTTGTTGTAGGCCTGGCGATACGTTTGGTGTAGGGCTGAGATACGTTTGGTGTAGGCCCGAGATACTTTTGGTGTAGGCCTGAGATACGTTTGTTGTAGGCCTGAGATACGTTTGTTGTAGGCCTGAGATACGTTTGTTGTAGGCCTGAGATACGTTTGGTGTAGGCCTGAGATACATTTTGTGTAGGCCTGAGATACGTTTGGTGTAGGCCTGAGATACGTTTGGTGTAGGGCTGAGATACGTTTGGTGTAGGCCCGAGATACTTTTGGTGTAGGCCCGAGATACTTTTGTTGTAGGCCGGAGATACGTTTGTTGTAGGCCTGAGATACGTTTGTTGTAGGCCTGAGATACGTTTGTTGTAGGCCTGAGATACGTTTGGTGTAGGCCTGAGATACGTTTGGTGTAGGCCTGAGATACGTTTGGTGTAGGCCTGAGATACGTTTGGTGTAGGCCCGAGATACTTTTGTTGTAGGCCTGAGATACGTTTGTTGTAGGCCTGAGATACGTTTGTTGTAGGCCTGAGATACGTTTGGTGTAGGCCTGAGATACGTTTGGTGTAGGGCTGAGATACATTTGTTGTAGGCCTGAGATCCGTTTGGTATAGGCCTGAGATACGTTTGTTGTAGGCCCCGAGATACTTTTGTTGTAGGCCTGAGATGCGTTTGCTGTAGGCCTTAGATACGTTTGGTGTAGGCCTGAGATACGTTTGTTGCAGGCCTGAGATACGTTTGGTATAGGCCTGATCGACATACGTTTGTTGTAGGCCCGAGATACTTTTGTTGCAGGCCCGAGATACGTTTGTTGTAGGCCTGAGATACGTTTGGTGTAGGCCCGAGATACGTTTGTTGTAGGACTGAGATACGTTTGTTGTAGGCCTGAGATACGTTTGGTGTAGGCCTGAGATACGTTTGGTGTAGGCCTGAGATACGTTTGGTGTAGGCCCGAGATACTTTTGGTGTAGGGCTGAGATACGTTTGGTGTAGGCCTGAGATACGTTTGTTGTAGGCCTGAGATACGTTTGTTGTAGCCTTGAGATACGTTTGTTGTAGGCCTGAGATACGTTTGTTGTAGGCCTGAGATACGTTTGGTGTAGGCCTGAGATATGATGATGATGAAACGTTTTTATTCAGGATAGAGCATTTAGGCATTGCTGCCTGTCTTACAAGCTGTCCTGCTATTCTACGTAAAAGGGTTATCAAAATCAAACCAAGGGGGGGGGGGGGGGGGGGGAGGAGGAGGAGGAGGAGAAAAGACAAAACAAAAATATTAACTATCTAGAGGAAATGAAGAAGAGAAATTACACATGATAAGCAAATCAACAAGATACGTTTGGTGTAGGCCTGAGATACTTTTGTTGTAGGCCTGAGATACGTTTGGTGTAGGCCTGAGATATGTTTGGTGTAGGCCTGAGATACTTTTGTTGTAGGCCTGAGATGTTTGGTATAGGCCTGAGATACGTTTGTTGAAAACTCCCACTTGTAAAGCAGCCATAATGGAAAAAAAAAAAAACTGGCTGGCAAAATGTGACGTTGGAATGTTTTATCGTTTGTAAATTATGCGCGTACTGGGCTATTCGTGGTCGGTTATTGGCGAAAATGACCACTTCCGTCAACATAGTTTATGTTTGACAAGCAAATTTCCTCAAACATTCAACCTGACTGCCTTCTCTCTCTCTCTCTCTCTCTCTCTCTCTCTCTCTCTCTCTCTCTCCCTCTGTGTGTGTGTGTGTGTGTGTGTGTGTGTGTGTGTGTGTTCGTTACAAGTGAAGTACAATATACCTGTACATGTAAACGTCAAGTAGAAGCCACCCAACAGTGCAAAGCCGAGAAGAACAAGAAATGCTGCTTTCATCTTGTTAACGACACTGGCCATTTTCTGGAACACAAAACGTTAACGGTTACTGTACAAAGCAAAACAAAACAAAACAAGACTTTTCCCTTCTTCGGGTGGTGGTTAGCAACGGCGGGTATACATAATGGCAATATATGTGACAGTGTGATACAATAAACTTGAAAAAAGTTGAGCATTAATCTCTTTCTCTCTCTCTCTCTCTCTCTCAATGAAGTGTCAAAAGGATTTCCACAGCACATTTCTTGGCTCTTACAGCAAAATCATCCAAGGCAAGTGAGTAACTCAGTCTAGTGGAAAAAGTAAGACCCAAGTATTTATAACTATTTACAACTTCCATAGGATTACCCCCAAAGTACCACCGCTCCCTGTTTGACAAATATCCCCCTTTGCGAAACACCATGATTTTTGACTTGCTGAGATTAACAGTAAGCTTGAGTCTCTGGGATGCATTGTACAACGAATTTAACTGATTTTGAAGCCCTACAATAGTTGATGCAAGCAGTGTCAGGTCGTCAGCAAACAACAAAATAAATAACTCGCTTTCGTTGGGTAGGAGAGTCGTCCCGTGTTTTCCGTTGGTGATTATTTCATTAGCTAATTCATTCACAAAGACGGAGAACAGGAGAGGACTCGCCAAACATCCTTGTTTCAAGCCGAGCATACATACAAAGAAATCTGACACATTATTCCCACTTCTAACGCATGCTTGGACTGAGGAATACATTGACTTTAACATACGGAGCATTTTACCCTGCACACCGGCTCTAAAAAGGACCGACCAAAGAATTTTGCGATCCACTGAATCGTACGCACGGAGAAAATTGATATAGGCAACGTACAGTTTAGAATTCCTAGAAAAGTATTTCTCAACAAGAGCGTTGAGGGTAAATATATGATCCACTGTGGATCTGCCTTTTCTGAACCCATTCTGTGCATCAGTAATAACGCTGTTACTCTCTGACCACTCCGTCAGTCTTCTGTTTATGATGTAAGTGAACAACTTGCTTACTGAACTAAGCAGAGAAATGCCACGGTAATTACCAGGAACATTGCGATCACCTTTCTTGTGTAATGGAAGTATAACCGCCTTAGACCACTCTGACGGGTAGGTGCCTTTCTGGAAAAGTGTATTAAAGAGTTTGACAAGAAAGGGAGTGATTTTGTCCTCAGCCGCTTTAAGCAATTCGTTCACAATACCATCAAGTCCTGGTGCTTTCCCTGGTTTCAGGTTCTTAATTGCCTGTCTGACTTCTACTTCAGTAATGTCCCCATCCAAGAGCTCGTCATATGTATCAATACTTTCAGGCTCATCCATATGATCGTCATTGTCAGGAGTGGAACCTTCATTAAAAACCTGGTTGAAGTGATTTACCCATTCATCATTTGTAATTGAGTTTGGCACGATGGGTTTACGTCTGTGTTTACGAATCTCCCCCCAAAAGTCTTTGGAGTTACTGACAGACTTCAGCAGTGAATCTATTTGGTTCTGTTTATGGGTAGTTTTTTTCGCAGCTAGAGTGCGCCTGTACCCCTTACGTAACTCTAAGTAGCTTGTCAGATCGTCCTGTGACCTACGTTTTCTGTAACGCCGTAACGCTCTTCTTGTAAGTTTCTTAAGATGGGCACATTCTTCATCAAACCAAACAGGTTGGTATGTCTTATTGCCACCCACTGTAAACACTTTCTTCATGCACCGTGCGGCATTAAGGACAGCCGCCGTGAATCCCTCTACAGCGGAGTCGACACAGGTGTCGATCATAGCCAGTGCATTGTCTAAGGCCTGTTGGAAGGAGATTGCATGTAACTCGTGGATAAATTCCTCCACTCTGTCACTACGCCACACAATTTTCTCAACACTGAAAAGGCTAGGGTGTGTATCACCAACAGTGTTTTTTAAACTTTTTGACATTCAAGTCGTTCCCCTTCTGTTGTATGCTTCAGAAGTTTGGGGATATCAAATGTATACCCAGATTGAGAGTGCATCTTTTAGCGTGTAAAAGGTTTCTTGGTGTATCTACTGGAACGCCTAACAACATCGTCTATAGCGAACTTGGTCGTCACCCACTGCATATTCTGACAAAAACAAGGTGTATAAAATACTGGCTAACACTTTGCAAACAACCCGAACACCTGTATTCTAAGAAAGCTTACCTAATGTTACTAGATATGCACGAACGTGGTAAAGAGACATGGGTCTCACACATCAAGTCTTTATTGTGCTGCAACGGTTTTGGACATGTTTGGCTGTTTGGTTGTGGTAACGAGAAATGGTTCCTGAAAGAGTTTAAGTGTAGACTCCGAGACATGTTCGCGCAGAATTGGTCTAGTTATATGGAAAGTAGCACACGGTGTGTCATGTATCATAGTTTTAAGAGCGGCCTTGAGCGTGAGAAGTACACTGAGCTGATTTATACTAGTATCTACAGAACCGCTCTCGCCCAGTTTCGAATGGGGGTTTCCCCTATAAACGCACACCGCTTCCGTTACCAACAGTCAGCTGATCGCCTTTTGTGTCCAGTGTGTACTGACTGCATAGAAACCGAGCAGCACGTGCTGTTCGTATGTCCTGTCTACACGCAGCTGAGGGACAGGTTTTTGCCAGCTTTGGACCAGACTCACTTTGCCAGTATCATGAAAAGCAGTAGCGAGGCTAATATAATCAGTTTAGCGAAATTCTTGTTTTTTGCCTTTAAACGTCGCGCCTCGTTTTTCCAAGTGTAACACGATTTATCCAGTTTTACCATTTATTCGTACTTTGTGTTATCGTGCTGTAAATGTCCCTGTTGTTCATATACATGTTTGTGCGTTTCTTTGATCATAGTATTGCTGTTTTGTTTACCCTCATGATAGCGGCCTATGGCCGGGATCAATAAAATCTGTCGAGTCGAGTCGAGTCTCTCAATGAAGTTGGTGAGCTTGTTAAAGTTGCGGCCGTTTTTGTTGTTGTTGTTGTTGTTTGTGTGTGTGTGTGTGTGTGTGTGTGTGTGTCTGTGTGTGTGTGTGTGTCTGTGTGTGTGTCTGTGTCTGTGTGAGAAAATAGTCACTGAATAAGATAATTCTCTAACCTCTGTTGCCCCTGCTGGATTCGGCACAAACAGCACGGCTTGAGCCTGTGGTGTGCAGAAAACATTACTGTTGAGCAGACAGGAGCTGCACATGCACGCTGTAACCCCCCCCCCCCCACACACACACACACACACACACACCGCCCCCCCCCCCCCCCCCATCCCCTACCCCAACCCCACCCTTTCGAACCAACCAGCCCTCAATCCTCCGGGTTTGTATTATCGTAAAACTATACACAACATGGGCCCATAGTGTAGTGGTGATACGTAGGTCAGCTTCTGCCCACAGTGGGTGTGCTGTATTAGGGGCCCAATAGGAAGGCTGTTGCTATACAGACGAGGCTCACCCACTCCACGGATACCACTCTAAGGGTGTCATGTCACATTTCATGATGTGGATGATTACACGGCCGGCACGACCTGGAAGGAATACCACTGGAGCTGGCAAAAAGCTGGAGTAGCCTCCCCTGCCCCCCCCCCCCCCCCCCAAAAAAAAAAAAAACTGAAATAAATAAATAAATACATACATAAATAAATAAATAAATAAATGAAAATAATACATAAATAAATAAGACACAAAAAACCACAAATCCCCCAATACACACCCTGCAAATGACCCGCAGAAGACAGGGGAGCCAGAACAGCCGAAGTGGTAGAATGACTAGAATGACTGACTTTCAGTTCTTGGGGCATGAGTTCGAATCCCGAGCCAGATGTTTGTGCTGGCCTTGTCCTCGTTGCCTCCGTCCTCGATATCACCCTACATTGCTGGAAAAGGAACCACGCTAAGGAACAGCCTCCTGGACCATGGAAAAACCGCTCCCTCTATTCCCGTATATTCAAGTATTTTATGTCACAGTAAAGCAAGAAAGATTTTTTTTTTAAGATCGACTGGGACGGCTCGAAACTTTTTTTTTTTTTTCTTTCTTTCTTTCTTTCTTTTTCAAGGAAGTTTATTCTTTCAATCGTTCTTTTTCTGCACAAGTAAACAACCAACCAACCAAAAAAAAAAACAAAAAACAAAAACAAAAAAAACCGGTACAAATACACACACACCAAAAACAAACAAACAAGACAAAGCAAACAAAAGCAAACAGATATGGGGAAAAAACGAAAAACAAACACACAAACAACAACCCAAAAAACCCAACCAAACAAACAAACAAAAAACAACAACAACAACAAACAAACACGTCCTAAATCTTTGTATAAATCGCTTCAAACTGTATATGTATGTTTTAACTGTTCTGGTTTCAAAAGGTTTTTCAGTCATTTAGTTCGTAGAATGTCTTTCAGCGTTTTCAAAATCTCTCTCTCTCTCTCTCTCTTTCTCTCTCTCTCTCGTTTGTTTGTTTGTTTGTTTGTTATCATGGAACCAACAAGCTGCGGAAAACATAATTACATAATTATTATCATATGAAATAATTATGTGATCGGATCCCACAAAATGGGGACAAAATCGCACAGCTACTTCTCAGAAAATTATTCCCCCCAAAAGAAGACCGGGGACCAGTTTTAGCGATTTTGAGATTTTATTTTTCATTTTCAGGTTTTCAAAACAACTAATACAACTTCTGTGTTAGTCTCAAGTTAGTTGGTTAGTTAGTTAGGGCTTAACGCCGCGCAAGCAACAAAGACTATTTCGCGGTTAAGTGTTAGTCTCCAGGGTGGGTGGGGGGTGGGTGTTTGGGGGTTTAACGTCCTTTTGCACCACATAGGGTGATATCAAAGACGGGGCAACGATGAAAAAGCCAGCACAAATATTTGGCCCCAGCCGGGATCGAACTCAGGACCCGAGCATTGTTAGTCTCCAGCCTAAATAAATATTTTTAACATGTGAATAAGAACATTTGCAACGGGCTCCCGCAAAAGGAGGACAAAGTTGCCGAGCCACTTTTGATTAAAAAAAAACCTGGCGATAGGGCAAATTTAGCGACTTTGAGATTTTTTTCAATTTTCGAGTCCTTAACAACTAATACAACTTCTGTGAAAGTTTCAAAGTTGAATTTAGCCCGTAAACATGTTAGGAACGAGCATATAAGATAATTATGTAGTACCGGCATGATTCCCATGTGACGCTTTAACAGCCATTTTCTCAAACTGGCCGCAAGTTTTTTTAACAAACATATCTCAGGCCTAAGCCATGCCACAGAAAAGGTTTTTCTTTATATCAAAAGAAAGAATATTTTCTGCATTGGTTAGTGGTGCTAATAACGCAAAAATTAAAGAGTCAAAGATTCAAAGATTTTTTTTCTCCCCGTCTGGGATATGGAGGAATATCCAAATGTAAAGAGAGTGATAACGAAGTACAACAATACAAAAAAAATCACAACAAAACCAAAAAAGCACATCATTCCAAGATACATATTGCCCTATATTTCAGGCTGAACCCCAAAACGTTTTTACCGTACACAATTTTTTGCAGAAAAGTTTCGTCTTTAAATTTGTTTTATAAATTCATGTCACCAGACACATCGAAGAAAGCAATATCAAATTTTGCCAAATTCATTAGAAACAGTAATATCGTATACTTTGTCCGTTGAAGCCATAATTATGATGTACAGGGCGGGGTAATGATGTGATTTGTCCATATGCTCAAAATTACCCTTTGTCCTCCAGTTGGGGGATGCTGGGATAGCCAAATGGTACAGCGTTGGACGACTTTCAATGCTCGGGTCCTGAGTTCGAATCCCGGCGCGGGCCAAAAATTTGTGCTGGCTTTTTTTTTTTTTCGTTGCCCCGCGTTTGATATCACCCATACGTGGTGGAGAAGGCACTCCCAAACACCCGCTCACCCTTGTCCCCCTGTTGTGAGATACCTTCACATTTGCTACAGCCACACCGCACAGATGATTCCCGAGTTATACTTTAAGAGAAGATATGATAAGATATCACTTTATTCGTCCCTCGAAGGGAAACTGCACTGTCTGCTCAGACAAAACTGACAATAAAAATCATACAGTTACAAACACTGAGCAGAACCGGCGCGTACACACACACACACACACACACACACACACACACACACACACGAGTGAGTGAGTGAGTGAGTGAGTTTTTAGGGCTTAAAGCCGCGCAAGCCACAAAGACCAATTCGCGGCTGCACACACACACACACACACACACATATATATATATATATATATATATATATATATATATAGACCCATACGCTTAAGTCGAACTTCGGATACGTCGAAGCAAAAAGTTTTTCCCGGCAAAACTTGCTCTTTGTATGACTAAATTTTCCACGGATAAGTCGAACGAGTACTCAAAAAGGGATAAGTCAAAACTCGGTTATGTCAAACGAAATCTGCAATTTTAGCCTCGGATAAGTCGTACCAGTCGCTGGCACGGGAATTTCTTTTTGTCCTTCTGATGCATCAGCGCCAAAACACGGCTTGCACGGAGATTTTACATTTCCGTGCAAGTACAGGTTGACAGTGTTATGTGTCCTGCGGGCCTTTGGGCTGGGTATCTTGGGTGGTAGAACACGAAATTGGCGAGAAACACGTGCAAGAACAGAGCTATGCGGGAGATCTGACCCTGTGCCCCTGATCTCTGAGGTTTTCTGTCGCCAGTGTTAAGCTGATTTGCCGTCGGATTCGGAGGGTAAGCAGTGAGTTATTCCTGGTGTGTGAAATGTGTATGTGTGTGTGTGTGAGAGAGAGAGAGACAGAGAGAGTTTGCCGGTTGGTGCCGTTAGAGTTGGATCTTTCTGCTATTTGACTGCGTGTGTTTATATGACGTTGTACTAGAATTTATTGAGTACATGCGATCATATGACTGCGAGCGCGCGCGCGCGCGCACACACACACACACACACACACACACACACACACAGAGAGATGACGCTGCTGATCTTACAAGCAGAATAAGAGTCAGTGAAACTAGAAAAGAAGAAGAAAACATAAGCTGGAAACTTAACACCGTTTGGTGCCAGGCAGCTTTCATGTCAGAACAAAACAGCCATCAGGAAAACTTGGCTTTCTCCTTCCTCTGCATTGCATGTGTGACTATGGTAAGACCAAGCCAATACTCTGAACTGAAAGTGAACTCATAGTGAACAAAATAGCTACGGAGATTCGATGAGATGGTAAATTGTAGGTGAGTATAGGGCCAACATACCTTGGTCGTCGACACCTCGTGGTCGCCCATTTTAGTGCAATTAGCGATTGAGCGTAAGCATATTGTACGAACCCAAAGAGCCGATAATTCTGACATCACGGAACTCTTCACATTCATGTTTTCTATCTTGTGTCGTCACTTCCTCTTCGTTGTTCCCACCAAGTCTATAGGTATACAGTGAAGTGGATGTGTTCTGTTACCCGGTAACGGGCTCCTGCGCATCGTTTTCATACCGACCTAGAGCACTGCACGTTACATTATATAAATGTGCGTGGCGGACAGCCCTGTGCTTTTCCTATGGGGAACGTTTTGTTCGTCCGCCACGTATCCATGGTATCCTAATTGTCCTGGACAGCACGTGTACCACACGTGATACGCAAAATGAAAGAGCTCTAAAGACATGGTATTTAGGTGAAATCTGTTCTCAGGCAACATGTCGACACAGGGCTGGGAGACCTTTTGTAGTATTAATTATTTTTTTGTTTAAATGGATGATTTTTGGTTGATTGAGCAGTAGAAATTAAGGTTAACCATGGCCGTATCAAACACTTTGAAGGCATGGCGTATGACAAGACACACTGAAGATAAGCAGAAAACGTTTGAGCCCTAAGGTCGAAATACCATATCTCTACGGCTCTTCAAATAATTATCGAAACTCGTTCATTACCTGAGCAGAATAAATTCGTAATGCCTGATCCTTAGGCCCGCCCGCTACAATTCGCAAAACAGAAACGCCGAAACACAAAGAATCGCTTTGTTGTCGAAACGAGCGTCTTACGACAACCATAATGAAACGCGAGCTGGCTAGACCACTGATCCGAAGCAAAAGGGCAAGAAATTCAAAACGCGCTCGCCTCTGGGGCTTCTCGCGGACGACTCGAGTTACTGATAGTTTTCTTTGGTGTGTCAGAAATCACTTTGCAAAGTGTTCTGTTTGGATGCAATGTACTACTTGGTTCCTACTTTTTTAGGACAATGTTGTATGTGCGTCAGAGCAATGTGTGAATGTGCAAAGAGTTGCGGTGTATGAATGTGATTTATTATTATTACTTAACTTGGAATCCCCGATGAGGCTAGGCGGCTATTTTTTTTTTATATGATTATATGACCATATACTGATGTTCAGACCAAAACGTGTTATTATCACTGGGATGGGACCACGGACGTATAGAGATGGACGCACCTCGGTGCCGGAAAAGTGACGCCGCCGCGCGCCATGTTGCTGGTACCTGGAAGTGCCAGCTGTTTACATAGCGCGCATAGCATTGGCCAGACGCTATCAGCTGTTTACATAGCGCGCATAGCATTGGTCCGCTTTATCTTACGTCACATTTCTGATGATGACGTCTTTCTAAAGAACTTTGTATTTCGAACGAGGCGATACCAGCAAGATGGCCGACGCGTAGCGACACTCGCAAGCAGCGGTGGCAGCGTGCGGCGGTGCGTCCATCTCTATACGTCCGTGGATGGGACAGGAGGGGGGGGGGAGGGGTTGGGGGTGTTAAAGCTCAGGGACGGATCTGCGTCATGGAGCAAACACTCGGCAGTGTTCAACAAAGTCATGCTGCCTTGTACATTGAGTGCCAATGGTTTGAAATCAACAGATTCATGCGTTTGCATGCTGAGTGACAAATAGAGAACACGAGCAAGCGTAATACCGTACCGTTTCTTCAAGTCCCTGCACGTTTTTCTTGCTTCTTTCGGGCATTAGCCAAGGGTTTTGTGCCCATGCGACGCGACTATATATATATCTCTTGTAATATATCTCTGGTACAGGACTTATCCTACATTTCACACCAGTTGGCTGAGTCCTGCACATCAGTTCCGTCTGCACGCCTACGTTTTGGCGAAGCGTGTGTGTGTGTGTGTGTGTGTGTGTGTGTGTCTGTGCTGTACATGTAAAACGCGGGCTTGCGCACAAATGACTCCGGTCAGACGCAGGCATGACCGCAGGATGCGGTCGACGTGTGTGTGTGTGTGTGTGTCTTACTATTATTATGGCCTGTTTTCTTTTAATTCTTTCTAACACAGTTTCATCTTATTTTATAGTATTTCTCAGCTCTGTAAATGCTTAGAGAACACCGAAATTAAAGGAACGATAAGTATATCCACGATTATTTTCATTTCTCTAACACTTACTTTCTATCCTTACAATGTTTTCATGAAATAGCGATACAGATTTTGATTTTTTCGTTCTTTCTTTCTTTGGTTGGCTGGTTGGTTGGCTGGTTCATTGTAAATGACTTGAAACTGATAGCTTCAGCAGAAGAGAATGTCAGCCAACTACCAACGGCCACTTCGAGACACGTTTACGACTGCTACACAATACTGCTTCTCCCTATGTTGTTATTTGTGGTATCACACACTCAAGAGAGAGAGGGGGAAAAAACTCGGCTGAGGTAATGAAGGAGTGGAGACTGGTGAATCCCTTTGTATTTCGCCCAGACAAACCCAGCACAACAATACAAACCCCGGGCCTTTGGGAACAAGACGCCCACCTCCAGCTTTGCGAGAACAAAAACCCCTGATCAGGTTTCGGAAACTACACCCTTGGAGAAAATTAATACCCCTCACACGCAAACCGGAATCTCTCTCTCTCTCTCTCTCTCTCTCTCGTGTCTGTGAGCGGACGTAGATAGATATAGTGTGCGTGTGTGTGTGTGTGTGTGTGGCATTAGCAACGGCAAGAATGAAAACTGGACGACTGGACCAATGTCTTTTACCGTTGACAAAATTAATAAAGTTTCATTTCATTTCATTTCACCTCTCTCTCTCTCTCTCTCTCTCTCTTTATCCTTGTAAAATAAAGTTTCGTTCGTTCGTTCGTTCGTTCGTTCTCTCTCTCTCTCTCTCAAACTGTCAGAGACTTTGAGATCTTTGTTTTTCTACATTTCTGATCCTTAAAACAACTAACACAGTATCTGTGAAAGGTAAATTATAAACAATACAAACGAGCATACGATACAACCACACTATAACGGCATGTTTCCCATGTTGCACTTCAGTAACCATATTCTCAAAACGGCCACTTTTCAAGAGCAAGTTTTCATCAAACAGATCTCAGGCCTACACCATACTAGAGACAAAAATTTTATACGAAAAGAAAACGTCTGCACTTTTCAAAGGCCGAAAAGCGTTGTCTTGTGCAGTTGACTAGCTGGGGAGAGAAAAACAAGGAGGAACGGCCCCGTCCTACAAAGTTGTTTCTCCAAATTTCATTTTATTTTGTCTGTTTTGTTGTTATTGTTGCCGGTTCTCCCCTCTCCATGTTCTACCAATGACACTAGATCCTCTACGACCTCGACCGATTAGTCACGTGACTGGGGGTGGGGCCGGGTGGGGGGAGAGAGAGAGAGAGTGGGTGGGTGGGTGTTTAGGAGTTTAACGTCCTTTCCCACCACGTAAGGGTGATATCAAAGACGGGGCAACGAGAGAAAGGCCAGCACAAATATTTGGCCCAAGCCGGGATTCGAACTCTCGACCCGAGCATTGAAAGTCCAACGCTCTACCATTCGGCTCCCCTGGCTCCCCAGAGAAAGAGATGATGATGATGAAGAAACGTTTTTTATTCAGGATAGAGCATTTAGGCATTGCTGCCTATCTTACATGCTGTCCTGCTATTCTACATTAAAGGGTATTGAGAAAAAAATCAAAACAAACAAACAAACAATAAAAATGTTTAAAAAAAAGAAAAGTATAAACTATCTAAGGGAAATACAGGAGAGAAAAATACACACGATAAACAAATCAAAACATACGTGGCATGTGCTGATGATACTGGCTGTATGCCAAGTAAGAAATTTACAGTCGTCTCTAATATTGCAAAACATGTATGTAACACATTTCTATATACATCGTCAGATAAGCGTATCGTGTAGAATTTGTTTGAAGTTTATGAATTTGGAAACGTTTTGGATACTCAGTGGTAAAGAGTTCCACATGGATGCCCCTGAGAAAGACAGGCTACTTTTATATATATCAACCCTTGGACGAGGCACTGGGAGCAGACTGCTCCTTGTGTTATGTTGTTTATCATGTTCGAAATTAAATAGTTGATGGAGATATGTTGGGGCTTTGTAGTAGACAATTTTGTGCATCAGTAAGCATTTGTTAAACTCCAGATGCTGTTTAAGAGGTAGAAGTTTGAGGATTTTAAACTTTTGTTCGGTACTAGAATTACCCGAGTGTAAGAGTTTGACAGCGCGCCGGTGAACGGAATTTACCTTTTTGAACTGATTTTCGCTGCACTCGTCCCACAAAGTGGACGCAAAATCTAGATGACTTTGCACGTGGGCATGAAAGAATAGCTTGCAGATGTCAGGGCGAACTAGGCGACTTAGTTTGGATAGCAAGAATACATTTTTTGACAATAATTTACAGAGACCATCAACATGCGTTTCCCACTTTAGTTGGTCGTCAATTATGACACCTAGTAGACGGTGGTTCGAGACCTGCTCGATAGACTCGAACCCAACTGACAACCGTAGGGGAGATAGTTTGCGTTGGTGTTTTTGGCGCGTTGTAATTAGCATGCTTTTGGTTTTGGTGGTACTAATTACCATGTGGTTGGCTTTACACCACTGGGAGATTTCAGTGAGGCTGTGCTGCAATACTTCGTTTACTTTTGACTCATGCACATCCGACGCATGGAGCGTGGAGTCGTCAGCAAACATATCACAGCTTACATTAGGGTTTGAGATGGAGAGTGGCATATCATTGATGAATAAACAAAAGAAAATCGGGCCAAGGATAGAGCCCTGGGGCACACCGAGCTTAACAACACCTTCCTCAGAAAACGCACCATTTAGATAGACTTTCTGCCTTCTACCTTGGAGATATGAGGAAAATAAGGAGATTGTCTTAGGATCAGGGATATATAGGGACAATTTCTTTAACAAAATGCTGTGGTTCACCAAGTCAAAGGCTTTTTTCAGGTCAAGAAAGACCGCACCAGTTAGTTGGGATTTGTTGATGGCAGATAGCCAAGTGTCGACGATGCGGACAAGTGCGGTGTGGCACGAATGTTGAGGGCGGAAACCAGATTGGAGCGGATTTAAAGATGTTGTTTTTCTAGGAAACTGAGCATGTGGTTATGGATATGTCTTTCCAGTGGTTTGGACAGGACTGATAAAACTGAAATCGGAGAGAGAGAGAGAGAGAGACGTCAGTTCCGTGAACTAAACATTTGACGTCAGCCTCAGGCAGGTCGTCATACACAGACGGAGAGATGACGTCAGTTCCGCGAACTAAACATTTTGACGTCAGCCTCTAGCACTGCGATCGTCTGAGGAAGCTTGTTTATGTCTTGTGATTTCCCTGTTGGCTTTGTGGCTTCCCCGATTGAATTATTTTTCCACATGAAATCTGGAAGATCTAGAGGGCTGGTGAAATGTCGGAGGCAGTGACGATACTTGCTTATTTTGTCTGGGAACTAAGCGTTTGACGTCAGCTTCACACTGGTGGTATGACAGATGATGCTTGTGCATGTCTTGTGATTTCCCTGTTGCTTTTGTGACTTCCCTGGCTGAATTAATTTTTACATAAAATCTGGAAGATCTAGAGGGCTGGTGAAACATGGACTAGAATACCTTGTATTGTACGTATGAAATTGAAAATTTGGAACTCTTTTGACCGGTGCTTTTCGCAGAAATTTGAAAAAGTTATGTTTATCTAAAAGTTCAGTTGTTCTAAATGCTAAAGCTATAATAGTGCAGTAGTTCCTGTCATATGTGCAGTTGTCACACTAGACAAAAACGCCGGGATGATAAGTAATTTGCAGTAGTCTTTTCATAGATATTTGATCTTATGTGCAAACCACCCCTACCTCGAAAATATTTTTTTTACACAAAACCAGTCAGAGCTACAGAGCTGTAGCACGAATACAGGCAGTGTGATTGGGTGAACTTCCAAAGTCTAGAAAATGAAGGAATTTCAACAATTTTTTCGAAAAAATTCGTAACACGACCGATTTTTTAAAATCTGCGATAACTCTTCTGAAAATGCAGTAGGCTAAAAATCGTGAAAGGTAGGTCTGGAGAAGGTGATTTCCCATTTTATCTCAAAGTAAAAAGGCCTCCATCGAGGTGGTTTAGGAGATAGCCATCATTACATCCGTCCACACACACACACACACAGACACACGTCTCACAACTCCCGCCAAAAAGAACGCAGCAGCATAGTGTGCACGTCAAGTGTCTATGACGCAGGTTTCGTTACGTCACTATGTGCGTGAAAGTATTATTGTGTGGAGAAACGTCACAGTCTTGTTTTGTATCACTGAAACTTGCTGCTGCGCGCAGCAAAATCTGCCCCGTCTCATGAAGTTGTTTCTCTATAGAGAAACAACTTAAAAAATTGGACCGTGTTTTAGCGAGCCGACGGCGTGGCGCTTCAGTGACCCTTGGGAGCCGATTTAATTGGCTGAGAATGCATTTTACCATCTTCAACATCCGATGGCCAGAGAAGATCCGAAACGAAGAGCTATGGGAGCGAGCGGGACAGGAACCACTGGCCATGCAGATCCTGCGGAGGAATTGGGGCTTGATTGGACACACCCTCAGGAAGCCAGCATCCAGCACCACTCGCCAAGCCTTGACATGGAACCCGCAGGGGAAAAGGAAGAGAGGCCGGCCTCGCAACAGCTGGAGGCGGGACACTGAGGCAGAGCTATGCAAGCAGGGGATCAACTGGACTGGAGTGGCAAGAGTAGCCCAGAACAGAGTGCGATGGCGAAGGGTTGTCGATGGCCTATGCTCCACTTGGAGCCATGGGTCTTAGTAGTATTACTAGTAGCATTTTACCGCTGGTACGCGTGGAAAGTCGCCCCGTGTGGCGGAACCCTTACCGCGCTGTTATCTGATCGCTTTTGCGTGCTTGTACTCGCCTAATGCTCTACTGCCATTCAAGCGGCACTTGGATTTTGTTCTTAGTCTTTGTACTCCAACACATCAAGGCAAAGTTCAAGCACGTCCCGGCTGCTCAGGGTTGACTCATATTTCGTGCGATAAATCTTGGTCTCCGGTTGGGGATATTCCTCTTTTGTTGTTAGCATTATCATGTGCAGTGACCCGACCAACGTTGGAACTGCACCGAGAACTGTTCAGATTGTTCTTGATGTCAAGCTTCTGGTGTTCTTGGCTCTTGTTCTGAAGGCATAAAAATCAGAGGACAATAGCCAGGGCGTCTGCCTGGCTCTTTAAGGCTGAATGGACAAGGTACTGCAGAGGGGCGGTCGGTGGTCTAGTGGTTAAGAGACTTGTCACCAATGCAAGAGGATAAGGTTCGAGTCCCAGTCAGGGCAAAGAATTGTTCCTTCTCGTATGTGGGTTCTCGTCGGGGGTTCTTTCCGGGTACTCCGGCTTCCTCCCCCTCTGCTTTGAAAATGTTCAGCCCACCAAATTTGAAAAATAAATGCAAATCTATTCCGAAATTTAAATAGCTGACCTGACCCTTCGCACCAGCCGATTGTAATGTGTTTATGTCCAGTGTGTGAGAGAATGCGTATGATTCACGTGAACGTGCGTGTTGGATTCAGTGAACCGATTCACGAAATTGGGTAAAGATTCAATACTCATGATATATTCATTTATATTCCGGATCTTAAAATGATTAGCATCAAATTTATCCTCGATACCAGACTCAACGAACGCAAGAGTTCTCTTCTTCTGGCCTCCTTGAAACTCATTGAAAACAGGCCGATTTTTACTCAGCCATCCTCCGGTATACGGGCCTATTTGTGAGGTTCAGAAAAAAAAAACCCAAAAAACCCATGAAAAATAACAAAACAACACAACACTCAGACTTGAAATTTTCAGGGTAGTTTACTGACATATTGTAGCAGGGGAGCAAACTCTTGTTAGTAGCAGCAGCAGCGAGTCCCTTTTTAGCAGCCCTATTCCAGGGACTAGGGAGGAGGGACTATTCCAGGTTCCATGAAGTGCAGCTGCAGACTCTTCATGTCCAGATTCCTACCATACACGCTGGTTCTGTAGAGAAGGTGGTCCACCACTCGCATGAGGTCTGGGTTAACCTTGTGAAAGCTGATGGACAGCTGACTACAGCAATCGGCTCCCTGGAATAGGAATACCTTCAATTAATATACACATTTTGAGGAGGCGTAAAGAAAAGGATAGACGCGTACTGTTCATTCCATGGGCACGATAATCAAAGCCCCCTTACAGAATCTCAACAAAGCTGAAGACAAAATGAAAACGCTTGTCGATAAAATTTGAGCAAAAAGGATTTTTTCCCCAAGACAGGTCTTTCAGGTTATCTGTCACACACACACACACACACACACACACACACACACACACACACACACACACACACACACACACACACGCACGCACACACGCTCGCACCAAGTTGTAAAAGTGTGACATAAATGTACATACATGCCAGAGAGACGGAGGCAGGGTGTGTGGGGTGGGTGTTTGGGTGGTTAACGCCGTTGTCCACCACAAAAGAGAGAGAGAGAGAGAGACAGAGAGGGAGAGAGAGCAGGGCAAAAACACTGAGACAGAGACTCACAGACACCATCTTGAATCTGTCCTGTGGAAGTTGGTTTAGTGGAATTGGACCAACAATGTGTGTGGTAGGATTCAGGGGATGGAACGTCTCCCGACCAAAGCGATCCAGCGTGTTGTGGGACGACACTCCCACGTCATGCAGACATCTCCCAATTTCCACATCTTCATCACCAGTCAGCCGGCACTTGTTCTGAACAACAGTGAAACACCAGAAGCTGTAAGCATTTCACGGAATGTATATGTAACAAATGCAGAATTGCATTTATTTTCAAATTTTGTGGGCTAAATATTTCCAAAGCAGAGGGGGGGGGGGGGGGGGGGGAAGCCGGAGTACCCGGAGAGAACCCCCGACGATGGGCCCGAATGAACGGTGCCACGTAGGAGAAGGAAACATTCTTTACCCTGAGTGGGACACGAACCTGGCCTCTAGCATTGGTGACAAAGTCTCTTAACCACTAGACCACCGACCGCCCTGATGGAAAGTATAATTTAAGCAAGGTTATTACTTTATCTTGTGGTGGTTGTTGTTTTGTTTCTTGTTTGTTTGTTTGTTTGTGTTAGTAGTGGTGGTTGTGTTTGTGGCGAGTAGCGATTTCTCCCATACACGTCGTATGCCGTTCACGTTAAGAAGTCTTAAGGCCTCTCTGCTGAGCACGTAGCTGGCTCCTCCAGACATGTACCCTTCTCGAAGATGCCACTTGTACAAATGGCCCAGGTAAACTGGAGTGTTCGGGTTGTAGTGCGACAACAGAAACTTCAAGTTCTCCACGACGACATACGCATCATCGTCTCCTTTCAGAAACCAGTCGTAGTCCTTGCCATACTTCTCGTAAACGTAAGCCAAGGCTGCCACAGACTTTTCAGTCAGATGCCCTCGTCCGTCCTTCACGCCCAGTTCAATGACGTCGGAGCTGGCATTGTGGTGCTGAGTGTCTACGAAGAACACGTGCCCATCGCACCGCTTCACCCATGTATCGTTGACTGCTCGAACCTTGCTGTTCAGCTGTTTTTCGGTTGACGGGATCCAGCACAACACGCGCACTTGTCTGTGCAGCGCACGAGCCGCAGACTCGTCTATCATCACTGAAGTGAGGGAACGAGCATTGATGAGAGAAAGTCTTCGTGATTGCATGAATTTAATTGTAATAGTCACATATAAGTGTATCTAGACCAGCCCCCCCCCCTCCTCCCATCTCCCCCACCCCCACCCACCCCCCTTTCCACAGGCCCCTTCCACCTCCAAAACAAATACTGACATCGAGGAGACTAACGCTCCGATAAGAGCCGGAAACGAGATTTTTTAAGTACAGAGAGAGAGAGACAGACAGACAGACACAGACAGACAGACACAGAGAGACAGACAGACAGACAGAGGCAGACAGAGACAGATACAGAGATAGAGGGACAGAGAGAGAGAGATACTGACTGACTGACTGAATAAATGAATGACTATTTGCCAGCAATGAGATTATATATGGACATGTCTTTCTTACTAGCTTTCCTTGCTCAACTACGAACTACAAGAGAGAGAGAGAGAGAGAGAGAGAGAGACGGGGAGGGGGGGGGGGGAGGATTACTTACAGGATGTGTCCTGTTTTTCCACTTGATATCCTTGATTGACAAAACAAATAGTGTTAAAAATATTGTCATACCCTGAGTAAGTAAACGAAAATGCTTAAATGTAAAGTGCTGCTAAGCTACTGCTACTACTACTACTACCACTACTACTATTACTAACAGCAACAACAACAATGATACTAAAAATGAAAATGAAAAGAGTGGGGAAATCAACCCGGATTTCATGAAAGCAGTAACAATTCATGACAATAACTAAGACGAATGATGAACTTAACTTTGAATTCTCGAGTCATCATGCGCTAAATATTTGAAGCTGAAACACAGCTCGGAAGCTTTTTTTTTTTTTTTCAGTACTAATTTAATACTACTACATGCCATGAGAATTATAACATGATCAAACATTTTCTTTCCCAGTTCAGCCACTGATACTAATTTAGCCCTTAAAACCAGAGACAGTGGATAAGGGAGGCTAAAAACCGCCTTTATTGTTCCTCTTCGAGTCATGGCCAACATCAAAATAGCTCAAAAACCTGTTCTGGTTTAACTGTACACAGTTTCCAATAGTAATGCATACCATTGTCAAAATTATTGTGTTTTACTGATATACGATGACCATCCATGATAGTGTAAGTATATTTCTGTGTTCTCATACCTAAAAAGAAAATGAGAAATTAAAACAATGAAAAATTTAAAAAAAAAAAAACTCAAAAACCCTTCGACAAACCAACATTTTGTTTGAAAGCTGCATTACGTAAGAACTTGGAAAACATGAAAAGGTAAGTTGAAGGAAGAAATGTATTAAAATGAAACTAACTACAGATCTGTGGCGTAAGGACACAAATTGTCTTTGGGGTCATGTTTGGTGTTTATTTGAGGTACCCTGTTGGGCGAGTGTGCTAGTCTGTAGTGATTATTGTTGTCATAAAACAGCGACATTTTCGTGATTTTTGTGTTATGTAGGTCAAGGTGCATGGCAGGCGATCGCGAAAAGAGGCAAGCTGCCAGTGAAGCTGGGACTTTTTGCACAGAGGTAGAGCGCAAGTGAGGCAGTCGGATTTGTGTGAACTGGATCTCTGGCCTAAAGAGAAAGTAGACTTGCATTACTCCAGTGAGGCCTGAGCGGAAAGGAGACATTCAATTTTTCTTAAACTCCTGTCAGGTATGTGCCTGTAAATGGTCTGTTCATGGTAGTAACTATTTCTAGACTGAAGCATTTTTAGGGGAGACGATGATGCCTGAAGCTAATAGGGAATATATAGGCATTTTGAGGCCCTGTGTATTTGTGTATTTGTGTCCTTCGGACAGTACATTTGAACTTGACATTGACTCAAAGCTGCAAAATTAAACATTATTAATAGCCACCTTGCAAAAATCGCAATTTCACTTGAAATCTTCAGATCATTAGGAGCCACTTGAAGCCACTATTCAAGCAATCTGCAGCCGTCTCGGGCCTAGTGTAAAAGTGGCTTGAAGTGGCTTTTACTGGTTGCAATGGTTTGTTCTGTTAAAGCAGTCTTATCATAATTTACAGCGGGCGCGGGTGTCCGAGCTCGGGCTCTTAAGAGCTAAAGAAAAACAGGGTTCAAACAAATGCTGTTGAAGAAACGTGTAATATAACTTTGTTGTAAACTATACTGTACATTGGCACTTTTATTGTAGCGTTATTTGTGCTTAGGTGTGTACATGTGTATCTGTCCATGGAAAAGCATGTGTACTTGCATTATGTAATGCAACTAGGTTGTCAAATGTCCTGTGCATTGGCACTTTTATTGCGGTATTGTTAACTTTGTGCCGAAGTGGTACATGTGTACCTGTCCATGTAAAACCATGTTTGTGTGCATTATGTGGATAAATCGGGGAGGGGAAGCTTAACTGGTGGCTGGGGGAGGGGGGTGGGGGTGGGGGTTGAGAATGTCTCCAGTTTATCACTTCCCTTTGCCTCAGATACATGGCGTAGTTAGTTAGTTAGTTAGTTAGTTAGATATGTCTTTCTGCCGCGCAGGCAACGAAGACTAACCCAAGTCCCTTTCTACCAGGTGTTTTAAAACATGAAAATGTTCACGTTGAAACGGGATGTAAATATAAGTTAGAAATCCTACATGGGTTTGCAGGCAAGTTTGCCTATTCATTTCATTTCCGGAGAGAGAAGATTCAGTCCATGGACGCACAGGTGATGTGTGTGTGTGTGTGTGTGTGTGTGTGTGTGTGTGTGTGTGTGTGACATCAACACCACACACGGGTGTTGCAGACTTTATGTGGGCAATCATGCGTGCAACGCCAGGTCACGGTTACAATGACGGGTCTGAAGAAGTGTCAAGTTTCGGGGAGAGAATGTTGTGAACATTTCTTTCGTACAGAGAGAGAGAGAGAGAGATAGGCCTAAATTATATCAAACAAATCCCTCACACACACACACACACACACACACACACACACACACACAGAGAGAGAAAATTGCCATGGTCAAGGTCAAATATAAGATGAATTTAATCTGTCCTTATATAGTACGTTGTAATAAAACATCAAAATATATTATATCTCATGGGATCTCACAGAAAAAAAGTTTGTTCAATTTTAGCGACTCATGACTTTAAAGGTGAAGGCAAAACTTGCAAGCGGTTCAGCTGTTTTTTTCTGGCAAGATTCACTAAGGGCATTTCGTTCATTGCGATCAGTTTGCAATCATTTTTATCAACCTGGAATTTCTGGTTCCATTTTGTGGCTCCCACAGTAATATAATTATTAGCTGGCTGTCTGGTTTGAAAATTTCCAAGTTTCCAAAAAGTTTCCAAGATCGCTCAGAATTGATGAAAACGAATTTACTTCCTCGTTAAAGGAAGCTCCTTCTGCTTCTACCCTCCGCTGAAAAACTTCTGAAAAGTGCCTGTAGAGCGCAACATCATGGTGGTTGAAAAGTTCAAGTTTCGCTTTGATACTTGAATTGGTTGTAAAACTGTTGTCTGAGCTGTGATTGTGCGCGTTCAGTTTCATGTACAGAATGTCTTTTGTCTGCCAATGAAACTTTCTCTTCAGCAGCACCATGGACTCCTCGAACCGCTCGGCGATGAGAACCAGGTGAAAAGTTTTGTCCAGTTTCTGTAGAAATGTCGTGTGTATGACACGTTGGAAACTTGCTCAGGAGGCAGACCTAGTTCAATACTCATACGGTTCCTGGTAAGTGACATATAGGGATTTTTTGGTTCGTATTTCAGCGGATCAGACACGTAAGCCTTGAAGCTAGGAACAGCCTTGAGATACGGAAATCCTTCAACGTCCCTGAAATAATGGTACGCCGACTGGACCAAGGTCAGCGGCTCACGCACTATGGCCACGTACTTGGTGTCTGCAGGAAAGTGGGGACGCAAACTGGTAGCGTTGAGAACGACGTGATTGCATAGGATGTCAAAAAGAAATGGCGGTGACTCAGGGTGCTCGATGATCGGGAGCAATTTGGGCGAATAGTTGGAGAGAATGTTTCTAATGCGAGGAAGCATAACGTTCAGACTGCGAGACATGGCGAAGCGGAGAATCACGCTCATGGCTGTTGAACTTGCTGCCTTATGAACCTTAAAAAGACACATAGGCAGGTGTAAATACGCCATTTGCAAAGAATTTCTCTTGCTTTTATTTAGTATCCCTTTCACACACACTAAGGTACCTCCAAACAAATTACTGAAAACAATATCATTTAATGAACCTAAGAACCTAAGTTAGTGAAGGGACATGAAGACATATCACTGTATTAACCCCAAACTCTCTCTTTCTCTCTCTCTCTCTCGCTCTCTCTCTCTGCGTATTGTAAAAATAAATCACTACACTGTGTCCCGGTGATCAGAGACACGCTGAAACGTGATCAGACCCTTCTCTGTTATCTGACGTTGCAAGCCTGAATGCTCGAACAAGGTCCGTGTGTGTGTGTGTGTGTGTGTGTGTGTGTGTGTGTAATATTTGGATGGGACCAGGACAGACCAACATTGCAAACACGACAAAAGACGTACTCGAGGTCTGTTCCCATAGGAGTGCTTAAACTGTTTGTCACGTCAGCCTTCCAGAGGCCCCACCCACTGATGCAAACAGTGGCAAGAGGAAGTAACTGAGATGGGTCTGATCAGGTTTCTGAAGGCAATGTTGTGCACAGTGTGTCACGAACAGTGTTCAGAGCACACACACACACACACACACACACACACACACACACACACAGTGTTTCGCCTTGCCGACATCTCTACCAATTCCCAGTTGTTTTTTGGTTTTTTTTAACACACCTGTAAACACAATAGTATAACATACAATCACATTAGACGGAAGGTGAACTGAGATGTTTGTGCTTGAGAATGTATTTATTTATTTGCTGTAATGGTGGAATCCTCATTGCTTCACCTAGTGGCGTCACTGACCAAAAGTAGCAAGTGGTCCAAAGGCAACATTATTCCTAGGGGTCTTAATGTGCACCTTAGATGTATATACATGCAGCTAACGCCGACAAGCCGCCATAAGAAGAAATATTTGATTATCATGTAGCAGCGGTACAGGGACAATCCATCATTCATTTTTGATCGATAACAAAGTAAGCGAACGTTTGAAGGTCAGTTAAGGGCACATCGGGCACGGAACCAAGAAAGTAAGTTAACAACCCAAGGGAAAAACTCTTTTAAGTGACAAAAAAATCCCATAAAAAGAAGAATCAAGGGTTTAATGTAATTCTAGGTCAAGGTTTGTTTGGAAAAAATAAAGCAAAATTACGCACTCTGACCATATCAGACAATGCCAAGAGCAGGCATTTAATGTCAGTCTAATGCAAACTCCAAGAGAGAGTCATGTGGTTGTTTAGAGCTTACGCCGTGCAAGCACTCTAAGGGAGACGTATGGCAATGTGTGAAAGTTGATACGTTTAAAGGGAGAAGTATGACAATGCGTGAAAGTTGATACCTTTAAGGGAGAAGTATGGCAATGCGTGAAAGTTGATACGTTTAAAAGGGAGAAGTATGACAATGTGTGAAAGTTGATACCTTTAAGGGAGAAGTATGACAATGCGTGAAAGTTGATACCTTATACTTATAGACCAAATGGGATGCCAACCAAATGGAAGCAAGGAACCCAGCATCATGTTTTGCGACCCGTCGACTGCATCATAAAGCCCAGTTTAAAATCCCAGACAAAACTTAAAAATTGATTTAAAATCCTCAGAACACCAGGAGCCACCTCACGCCACAATGATTATGCGATGTTCAGCGGTCTCGGGCCTAGCGGGAAAGGCACACGCCTTTTATAATAGTGGCTTGAAGTGGCTGTTACTGGTGTGCAGTCGTTTGTTCTTGTTAACTAGTCTTATCATATGGGCAGAGGCTGGTCGGGCTCGTTCTCTTAAGAGTTAACTTAAGAGTGTACAATAACCGCCTTTGCATCCAAGAATTCCTCCTATGAAACTCAAATCCTCCTATGAAACTCACTTTTACAAAAATGATGTGGCGAACTTCCTCCTGGGATTCTGTCTGATAATTAGGACGACGCTGGGGTTCCGTCTGATGATTGGGACGACGTTGCATTCCTCTACTCTTCCACAAAAATGCTGACAGAATGACAACCGTGATCAGTACTGCCACCGGACATCTCAGCTTTCTGGAAATTTATGATGCAATTCAAGTGGAAACGTTTACAGACACAGCGAAAACAATAATATTAATGATATGCCATTAATTACTTTTTTTAAAAAGAGGGGATGAAGAAGAGGATGGTGGCAGGCTATTGTAGGCTTTAGTGTCTTTTAATTCTCGCCCACCACTAATCGGTGATATGAAAAACAAGACACCGAAATAGGGACCAGCACAAATATTTGGGCACCAGCCGGAACTCGAACCCACGACCACTGAAAATCAAATGCTCTACCATTCTCCTATCCCGGTTCCCCTCTAATAACAAAGACTAAGACTTTATATATAAATGGAGTGTCCTTGAGGAGTGATTCTTTCCACCTCCTAAATCTAGACTTGTTCCTTTTTTCGCTTGCTGTTTTTTTTTTTTTTAATTATTATTATTTTGTTGTTTGCTCTCTGAGCCAAAGGAATTTCTGGTGAATCTGCAAGTGGTGCAGTTGAAAAGTGACGCAAATTATTTGCAGAGACAAAAAAGTCCAAGCTCCTTTGTGAATTTTTGCATGTAACTCTGCCCTGATCAAGCGGGTACCTCAAGGGCTGACCCCCCCCCCAAAAAAAAAAAAAAAAAAAAAAAACAACAACAACAAAAAAACAACAAAAAAACATAAAACCCAAAACAAAACAAAAACAACACCACCCCACCCCCCACCCCCCCCCCAAAAAAAAAAAGAAAAGAAAAAAAAAAAGAAACACCCCCCCCCCCAAAAAAAAAAAAAAAAAAAAAACCCCAAAAAACAACAACAACAACAACAAACACGAGCATACATACCTCATCTTTTTTCGGAACATCAATCTCATTTTGTTAAAAAAAACAAAAAACCCGCCTTTTCTCTGGCTGCCTCTCTTTAGAAGAAAGTCCAGTTTCTGCTCTTATGGTTTACCTGTCACATACAGTAACGACACACAACGTAATTATCAACATGATAAAGACTGATTTGAAGCAAATGTTATCTAACATGGAGCTGTTTGTCTCAGTTTTAAAGATTACCGGTTGATTACCTTATTTTCACTGTCGTAAAGTGAGTCTCATGCGGATTAAGTTACAAAATAAACATTACTAGAACTCCTATTTCTAAAACTATGTCAAATTTAAATTTCACTTCGTGGCCCACTGGTGGAATGGGGGAAAGATGAGAAAAGAAAGCAAGAAAAATATAAAATACTTGATAGGCCGAGCAACTACAGCAAATGGGAACAAAGTTATGGCAGGAAAACCAACCAACCAACCAAACACAACAAACAAACAAACTAGACTGAAAGCCCTAGGATAGACGCACAACACTCAACAAATACCAATGAAATAATTTAATTTAATGCACAAAGAAACAAAAATAAACAAACTATAAAAAAGACGATATAACAAAAACAAGGACAACAACAACAACAAACAAACAAACAAAACAAAACAAAACATTCGGTGTTTTTTGTTTTCTTTCGTTTGTTTGTTTGTTATTAACATACTATCAACAAGAACAACAACAAGGATGCGAAACAAAATCTTTTCGTTTACTTCGTAACAAAGAGCGCTAGCGACGTGACCTGTTATACGTGCTTTCATGACTCCCGCTGTCAACAGAGCTTTGCGCATTCATTTGTACACAGTACTAAGTCAAACTGAAGCATTCAAAGTTTCTATACTAACCTGAAGTACGTGCGACACCATGCGATCCTCACATTTAAGACAGCGATTAGCGCCTTTACAAGTTTCGAGGTTCCGATCGAGTGAAGGCTACTATGTCACAACATTTTAACAAGCACTGTATTGGTGTTTTCAAACAAAAAACCGCGTCACGAAGGTTACAGTCGTTAACTTTTGACACGCGTACAGGTCTCTGTGTCAGTATGATTGTATTCAACAGCGTCGTGTGTTGTCCACGAGGGATTACTCACATGGTTTAGAGCTGGCCTCAGTTTGTCGGGCTTGCATCGCCTGACTGACTCCATGGTATGTGTACTGTGTAGCGGCTTCCATTGAAAGCGCAGGGCCCGACCGTGTGGCGAAACACACACCTTTGAAAAATACCCGTGAAAAACACATGCCTTTCAAATTCCGCAGAGTTTAATCAATGTTGAATGTTTGTAATCTCCTATCCTTACCTAGCAGGAAAGTCGCACTTAGTTTTGCTAAATTTCTGAAAGAATGCAACGTTGTGTTGAACGAAGTTCTCATTGCTTAACACTTTTTCCCCTAGTCTCTGTAATTGCTGTAAGTGTATGATAGCTTTATTTCTTGTAGTTTGTGATAACAATATTGATCAGTACTCTTGTTTATTGACCTCACAGTGATTGCTAACATTTACTTTTTACCCTATATTACCTTGTCATTTGCGTTTCTTGTTTGTTTATATTGTTCCTCCATGTCCCAGTAAGGGTCAAAGGAAATAAAATCTTTGAAGCTTGAATCTTTGAAACCACCATGAACCACTTCATTAATTTACTCAAGTTTACTTTAGAACTCAGAAGCACTGCACACTTTAATGCAGCTTCATAAACATTATTCAGCCGTTATTTTTGTAAGTTGTTTCTATGGGATGAGGCAGATTTCGCTGCGTGCAGCAGCAAGTTTCAGTGACGAATACCAAGATTGTGATGTTTCTCCAGACAGTACACACATTCACCTACACAGCGGCGTGATGGAATCTGTGTTATAGAAACTTGACGTGCACGCTATGCTGCTGCGTTCTTTTTGGCGGGACTTCTGTGATGTGTGTGTGTGTGTGTGTGTGTGTGTGTGTGTGTGTGTGTGTGTGTGTGTGTGTGTGTGTGTGAGCGGGTGTGAGTGAGTGAGTGAGTGAGTTGGTGGGTGGGGTGGGTGAGTTTCATGGAAGATAAATCACCTCGTTGAAGGGCTTGGTACTTTGAGATGAAAATTTAATGGGCTGTCACATTCTCCGGCGCCCGCATATAAATCTCGAGGTTAATTTAACCCACGGCTACAGACTAGGACAAAATAAACCCAAAAACAAAATGAAATTTTAAAACAAAAAGGAACGGCCCCGTCCTACAAAGTTATTTTTCCAAATTTCATTTTATTTTGTCTGTTTTGTTGTTATTGTTGCCGGTTCTCCCCTCTCCAAGTTCTACCAATGACACTAGATCCTCTACGACCTCGACCGATTAGTCACGTGACTGGCGGTGGGGCCGGGTGGGGGGAGAGAGAGACAGACAGACAGAGACAGAGAGTGGGTGGGTGGGTGTTTAACGTCCTTTTCCACCACGTAAGGGTGATATCAAAGACGGGCAACGAGAGAAAGGCCAGCACAAATATTTGGCCCAAGCCGGGATTCGAACACTCGACCCGAGCACTGAAAGTCCAACGCTCTATCATTCGGCCACCCTGGCTCCCCAGAGAGAGAGAGAGAGAGAGAGAGAGAGAGAGACGTCAGTTCCGCGAACTAAACATTTGACGTCAGCCTCAGGCAGGTTGTCACACAGAGAGAGAGAGAGATGACGTCAATTCCGCGAACTAAACATTTTGACGTCAGCCTCTAGCACTGCGATCGTCTGAGGAAGCTTGTTAAGTTGTTTCTCTATAGAGAAACAACTTTATGAGGCGGGGCAGATTTTGCTACGCGCAGCAGCAAGTTTCAGTGATACAGTGATACAATACAGTGATTCAGTGACGTTTCTCCACACAATACTTACTTTCACGCACACAGTGACGTAACGAAATCTGCGTCATAGACACCTTACGTGCACACTATGCTGCTGCGTTCTATTTGGCGGGAATGACGTGTGTGTGTCTGTGTGTGTGGACGGATGTAATGATGGCTATCTGCTAAACCACCTCGCCGGATGGCTTTTTACTTTGAGATAAAATGGGCAGTCATATTCTCCAGAGCTACCTTTCACGGTTTTTATCCTGCCGCATTTTGAGAACAGTTATCGCCGATTTTAAAAAATCGGTCATGTTACGAATTTTTTCGAAATTTTTTTTTAAATGGCTTCATTTTCTGAAATTGGGAAGATCATCCAATTATACTGCCTGTTTTCGTAGCACATCTCTGTAGCTCTGACAGATTTTGTGTAAGAAAAATATTTCCGAGGTGGGGGTGGTTTGCATATAAGGCCAAATATCTATGAAAAGACTCCTTCAAATTACTCATCATTCCGGTATTTTTGTCACTTGTGACAACTGCACATATGACATGAACTATTGCACTATTATAGCTTTAGTATTAAGAATAACAGAGCTTTTAGATAAACACATTTTTTTCACGTTTCTGCGAGAAGCGCCGGTCAAAAAAGTTCCAATTTTGCAATTTCGTAAGTACAATCCAAGGCACTTTAAGTCCACGTTTCATCAGCTCTCTAGATCTTCCAGATTTTATGTCAAAATTAATTCAGTCACGGAAGTCACAAAAGCAACAAGGAAATCACAAGATATGAAGAAGTATCATCTGTCAGACGAGCAGCGTGAGGCTGACGGCAAATGTTTGGTTCACAGACAAAATCTGCAAGTATCGTCACTGCTTCCGAAATTTCATCAGCCCTCTACATCTTCCAGGTTTCATGTGAAAAATAATTCAGTCGGAGAAGTCACAAAGCCAATAGGGAAATCACAGGACATAAAGAAGCATCCTCAGACGATCTCAGTGCTAGAGGCTGACGCCAAAAGTTTAGTTCACGGAATTGACGTCATCTCTCTCTCTCTCTGTATGACGACCTGCCTGAGGCTGACGTCAAATGTTTAGTTCACGGAACTGACGTCTCTCTCTCTCTCTCTCTCTCTCTCTCTCTGGGGAGCCAGGGTGGCCGAATGGTAGCGCGTTGGACTTTCAATACTTGGGCCGAGAGTTCGAATCCCGGCCGCTGGGGCCAAATATTTGTGCTGGCCTTTTTCTCGTTGCCCCGTCTTTGATATCACCCTTATGTGGTGGAAAAGAGCGTTAAACTCCTAAACACCCACCTACCCACCCTCTCCTTCTGCCTCTCTCTCTCCCTTCTTCCCCCACCCGGCCCCACCCCCAGTCACGTGGCTAATCGGTCGAGGTCGTAGACGATCTAGTGTCATCGGTAGAACTTGGAGAGGGGAGAACCGGCAACAATAACAACAAAACAGACAAAATAAAATGAAGTTTGGAGAAACAACTTTGTAGGACGGGGCCGTTCCTCCTTGTTTATAATGTCTTGTGATTTCCCTGTTGGCTTTGTGGCTTCCCCGATTGACCTTTTTTTTTTTTTTTTTTTTTTGGGGGGGGGGGGGGTTGGTTGTTTGTTTGTTTTGTTTTTTCTTTTTTGACATATACACATTTCATAGAAAAATAAAAAAAAAACAAGACAGCAACAAACAAAAGCAAAAAGGTGGACAAAAGGACACACACACACACACACACACACACACACGCACACACACACACACACACACACACACAGGCATACTATGTAAACTTAACTGAGGAGGGTCATTGACAAAGGCAAAAGAAAAGAAAAAAAATCATTAAAAAATAAAAAATAAAAAAAGTACATGGAAGGCACTTGTGCTACCAATCGTTCACTGCTCCACTATCACACAAAAGGGGTACTTACGTTAGTAAAAGAAGCAACATAGGGAGTATGCATCCGCCAGGGGACAAAACTTCTTACATCAAGCAGTGCATAATTTTATCCGTAGTTATGTCCCCTGTATGAACGTGGACACTCAAAAGATGAGCTGTTTGTATAGCAGCCACAGCAGGTCAAACTGTAATCTTTTGGTTTTTTTTTTACGTGAGAGGGCCTCCTCAGCTTTGAATCTGCACTGAAGCTGATTAAAAAAAAAAAAAAAACCTGACTATTTGGACATACATCCTGTAGCTTACATTTATACACAAAGAACTTAGCAAAAAGAATAATAAAATCTAGCACTTTATCAGTTGCAACATTCTCTTGCACCCCAAACAGCACCAATTCTTCACTGAAGGAAAACCTCTCACAATGTACACATTTACTATGTAGCATCACCAACACCTCAGTCCAAAAACGTTGTACGACCTGACAATGCCAGAACAGGTGGGAAATAGTTTCGTCCTCAAATTTATGTAACCGGGTGTCAGGGGTCCGGTTCATGCAGGCAGGGAGACCAAACACAGAGGTCGCTATGACATGAGTTTATTTCGTGAAAACAGCAACAAATGGCAGACAATACGTAGGCACGTGCAGTGACTCGCGGCAGGGCTGGCTGGCGACTGTGTAGTGAGGCGTAGCCCGCGGCTACTTATGTGCCCAGCGCGGGCCGCAAAGACAGCACTGCCCCAAGTGCAGCGAAAAGCAGACCGCGTGGGCCAGCCACAGCGAAATTTGTGTTTCTGAACACATGGAAAACGAGTCACCGCGGGCGTTATATAATAGCTAGAAACTTCAAACAAAGTGCATCTAAAAGAGCGCAAAAAGTACTGTAAGACTATAATAGTTTCAGTTCTCATCAAAACACAGACAATTTTCTATCGCCGATAAGGTAGCGCGAAGACAGAGACCACGCATTTGAAAAGTGGTGAAAATCGCAAAATACACCCGTTAAACTACAAAACAGCGCTAAAAACAAAACACGATTAAAATGTACAAACTGTCAGGAAACTACTGCAGTTTACGGAATTATTCTAAGTGACGGGACTACGGAGATATTTGACACTGAACAGACACAAACAAACACAACTAATTGACACGCGCGCCACCGCGGATACAGAACACTGCGTGCGCGTGGCTAGTGGACAGTATACAGGGCCGGTCAGGGAACAAAGGCTTGTGTACAGGGGTGGCCGGGAAAGAGTAGAACGGGTGGCTAGGGGGACAGTGGGGACTAAGGAGAACAAAAGGGGAGTAGCAGAGCAACGTTGTAAACAAAATATCAGTAAATAGGGGCTGGGTATGACCCGGTCTCATCTACAATACTTGCATTTAGGGCTATTCACCAGTTTGCACATGGACAGATATTTACCAGTTGGGATAATGCGATGCAGAGTTCGAAACTGGAACCATTGAAGTTGTACATCACAATTGGTTTTAAAAGGCTTGGCGTAAATGCACCTCCAATCCAACCCTTCAAATGTGTTATTCCACTTTGTCGCAGACGTTGGTAAGGTGGCATCATTAATAAGAGCTAATTTAACAGCCAGATTACCTCTGTGGATACAACGCCAAACTCCACTTATAACATTGTTACATGCGACCAGTGGAAATCAATTGGAAGTGCCTTAATGCCTGGATAATGCCTAGGTACATCAAAAAATTGGTCCCTGTCACAGTTACATATTTTTCCCTGAACTGCTGAAAGGTCAGGAAGTTTCCATTACCGCTGACCAAATCAATTACTTGAAGGATGTTGGAGTCAACACATTCCTTTACATCGACTCACTTTGTTAATGGCCTCAAGTAACTATTAATTATGCAGTTAAGAACCTGGCATTATATATTTTTCAAGTTTAAAAAAAGACAACAGTTGCTCAGCTGAGTTGATATACTTTATTTTGCACTTTGGTTATTTTTTGTACACGTATTGATGTGTATGAGAATGTCTGGATGTCACTCTCAACTTTGAATGGGTCTAAGGCCTATCAATAAACAATTCTGATTCTGATTCTGATTCAAATATCATACTTTCGCTTATCTTAACATTACCGTTGTACTGCTTGTCCCTGCCGTGGTATCTGTTTTTTTCCTGTTGCTGTAAGTTGATGATAATACCACTATCAAAATAAACACTATCACACACACACACACACACACACACACACACACACACACACACACACACACACACACACACACACACAACGAGCGAACAAACAAGCAAACAAACAAACAAGCAATAAAAACAAAGAAACAAACAAAATCCAAAAGACAACAACAACAGCTACAATTACAAAATTAGCTTGCACAAGGCACTGCAGAGTCAAGACACAGACGAAAAATACGTAGAAGGATCGCATGATGATAGGTCCACCTCGGTTGTCCAAGAAAACTATAGCTTTTAACAATCCGCATCGACAAACTTCTCAAAACACTTCTTTCACGGATAACTGAGCGTATAAAAACAGTAGGTTTTCGGATGATGATTGATGATTACGTTGAAGTTCAGGGGGTGCTTTGCCATTTAAACGGGCTGACTCCATTTTTTGCCAAGCTCGTGGGTGCGCCTGAAATACTCTATCTTGATGATTGGTACAGCTCTTCATGCGTTACAATGTTGTTTACACTTTGCGGGGAGAGTGGTCTAACATTCAAATTCTACGACTGTTGTTACACTACTGGAGGGCTCAGTGTGGTCGCCGCGTCATCGAGTACGCTTTTGTTGGCTCAGTGCCAGCATTGCAGACGCTGTCACTGTCCAGATGTCCACGTGGTGTGATGATATATACCAAGAAAACAAATCAGAACGACCCGTTAGCATAAAGATGGTAGCATTAGCCACTGTAACTGAAACTGCAACCTGAAATATGACCCAGCGTACGCCACGTACAATAGGGCGTGTAAATAAACGATGTTTCACCAGGCAGTTCGCATTATCAAGCTAAACTGGAAAAAATAATAATAATAATAATAATAATAAAAAGCGCATTAATATATACGCTTTATCCAAAATATATGGCTCAAAGCGCCGCGAGCTAAACCTAACACGCAAGCTCACGTGAATCACACGCACTCTCGCACACACTAGACATGAACACATTACAATCACATGCTGCGAAGGACCAGCTCAGCGATTTAAGTTTCGGATTTAAGAAATGCATTTCGTTTTGAATTTTGTGGGCTGAACATTTCCAAAGCAGAGGGGGAGGAAGCCGGAGTGCCTGGAGAGAACCCTCGACGGTCGGCCAGAATGAACGGTGCCACATACGAGAAAGAAACATTCTTCGCCCCTAGTGGGACTCGAACCTGTCCTCTCACATCCGTGGCGATGTCTCTTACCCACTAGACCGTCGACCGCCCCGACAGCATAAAAATGGAAGTATCAGCCACTTTCAAACTCGTTGCAACCAGTGCTGACACACCATCACATAGGACGTGTAAATTACGAACGATGAATCACCACGCAATTCGCATTATCATGCTAAAATGGAAATTACAAAAGAAAAGAACTTGCCGACAAGAACCAGGATGGGACAGGCTATAAACTATGAAACTTAATTTGGATGCTTGCGACGCAGACAAACGTGTGTGCCGTAAAAATCAACTGTTATCTAGAGAAAGGGCCGAAGTGTCATGGGACGCTGTAAGCGCTTACGTGTTTTTCCTAGAGAACGGTTACAACTACTTCGCTTATTGTGGTGCGACTGAAGGACCGGCCGATTGATGTAACTCGATTCTTCAGCGCGCCTGTGCGTGCGAGGTGTACCCACTCCCTGACTGCCTGCTGTAAAACTGCGTGACTAACTGTGTCTGGAACACGTCCAGTTCAGTGTTCGGTAACATATAGAGCCAGGAACCGGGCAAGATCAAGGACTGTCCACAATGAAAGCTGGACATCTCCTTCTGCATGACTAACTGTGACTGGAACACGTCCAGTTCAGTGTTCGGTAACATTTAGAGCCAGGAACCGAGTATGACCAAGGACTGTCCACAATGAAAGCTGCACATCTGCTTCTGCGTGTGCCGGTTGGCTCTTCATTGCCTAGTCATGGGTAAGCACTCCCTCTGTCTGTGTATCCGGCTGTCCGTCTGTCTGTATCCGTTGTTTTTTTTGTTTTTTTTTTTTTTTTTGGGGGGGGGGGGGGGTCATTTGTTGCATGCTTATTTTTGTTGACTTTTTTTTTTTTTTTTTTTTTGGCTGATTTGATACTGTGGAGCAAGTACAATGACTTAATTATCTCAAACTGAAATATCTCAACCGTTCTAAAATAACGTTTTATGATCACCCATCACCCGCGCGCGCGCGCGCGCGCGCGCGCGTGTGTGTGTGTGTGTGTGTGTGTGTGTGTGTGTGTGTGTGTGTGTGTGTTAGGGATTTGTTTGATATAATCTAGGCCTGTCTGTCTGTCTGTCTGTCTGTCTGTCTCTCTCTCTCTCTCTCTCTCTCTCTCTCTCTCTCTCATGTTTCTCTTTACCCGTGCAAAATATAGGCATCCTCTCTGGAACCACCACCATCACTACAGCTACTGCAACTGCTGCCGCCACTACCCAAGGCTGTGGTAAGTAAGATTCCGTGTCATATTTGCGACAATTCTGACTTGTACAATGCATAAAAAATATGTGCTATAAGGCGTGCTCAAGGGAGTAAAAGGTGCATGTAACAACAACAACAACAACAAACAAGCAAACCGTCATAAAACTTTTAACGAATGAAATTTCTCTCTCTCTCTCTCTCTCTCTCTCTCTCTCTCTCTCTCTCTCTCTCTCTCTCTCTCTCTCTCTCTCTCTCTCTCTTTATTATTCATAAGTATACTAGTGGCTGATCTCTCTCACAGTGGATCTCTCGCTATTTTAAGCAGCCTCATTTATATGTGCAATGGTGCCTCTGTGTGTCTGTCTGTCTGTCTCTCTCTCTCTCTCTCTCTCTCTCTTCCTTCCAATAAATCCCAAAGTTTCATCTTTCAAATTCACAATCAAGCGAAAGTCGAAGGAATGTGTATGCGTGTGTTTTGATTTTTCATGAGAACTGTACAGATGCGCCAATTAAAAAAAAAAATAATAAAAAACATCAGGCTTCACAATTAGGCATAACAGTATCACATTACTTTTATTTTAAGGTACTAATAACAATATTTTTAGTCGCTCACCCGGGACAGCCATGGGTCAGGGGAAATAGGTATATACAAAGGATGTAGGAGGTACCTCTTCTTATTGTATATGGATTTCCCTGTGATAGATGTAATGTTTGCAAGTTGATTATTATTTTGGTTTTGTTGTTGTTGTTGTTAAGTTATTGCACATGCCAAACCAATGACTTGTTGTTTTCACTGGCTTAGGATATTAATTTTTCGGTTTTTTTGTGTGTTTTTGTTTCTTAATCTTTGAGACTATATTATACCTGTTATTTAATGGACAATGAAGTATTTTTGAATTATTATTATTATTATTATTATTATTGCTGTTGTTGTTTTGGTGGTGGTGGTGGAGCTGGTGGTGGTGGGTTTTTTTTTGTATTTCTTAAATCATTATTATTATTATTATTATATCCCAACGCTAGCCCAGTGCTTTCGTGATATGAAAAAGTCACAACATCTCTCCCCCCGCCCCCCCCCCCCCTCCCAAATGAAGCGTATTTCTAAGCTGTTTCTTCTGAACGTACGTGTATGTATTTCCCCAGCAGGCTCCGCTGGCCTGGTTGCCTCCATGATTTTGCTGTTGGCGGCTTTCCTTGTTGTGGCGTCACAATTGCTCCGACTGGACTAGCAGAAATCTACACCCTCACCCTTGTGACAGTCCTGGACATGGAAATCAATCAACAACACCCCCTCCACCCCCCCCCCCCCCCCCCAAATAAATAAATAAATAAATAAATAAATATTTATATTTATATATATTTTTATTTAAATAAAGATAAACAAACAACAACAACAAACAAACAAACAAAAAAACTAAAAACAAAAACAAATAACAACAACAACAACAACTACAAAAACAAAACACCTAGCAAAATAGCAACAAAAATCTCGGGGTTTTGTTTGTTAGTTTGTTGTTTTGTGATCACATTCTTAGGAGCCACAGCTTGTTAATTTGAAAATCGAAAAAGAAAAGCTGAAACTGAAAAAGAGATGACATAGAATTGATTTATACGTTTTGTTCGGAATTATAGAAAGCTTGGTTGTTGTGTTGCAAGCATTTTTAAACACTCACTTTTATCACACTTTATTTGTGTCCAGATTTTTTTCATTAATTTTCAAAGTACTCAAGCTCATAAATTCTGCGAATCAATTTGCTGTAATAGTCATCAATATTGATATCAATATCAATATTTTTCCGCCCAATAACTTTTGCAGACACACTTGAACCAACAACAAAGAGATTTTTTCGCTAGTTTGATTTACCCTCCAGACAACGTCCCCTTTGATCGCTTATCATTCCTGGCTCTTCTTAGTCATTATTTTTATGAAGCACTTTTGTTAACTGTTCAATAAATGTCTGGCTCGCATTTTTTTGTTTTTGCAAAGGCCATCTGGCGGGCGGCATTATTTCTGCGTCTGTATCAAAACGGGAATAACGACCCATTGTTATATGCTTCTTCTAAAATAAAGACCCTTGCAGTTTTTTTGTTTTTTTTGTTTGTTTGTCTGTTTGTTGGTTGGTTGGGTTGTTGGTTTGTTGGTTGGTTTGTTGGTTGGCTTGCTGGCTGGCTGGCTGTATACATGCCTTACCCCACCACTACCCCACCACCCTCATCCCCCCTCCCCTTCCCTCCCCCTCCCCTTTGGAAGTCAGGTGGTGAGAATGCAGGTAACGGCGTGTAATAGCTACTTGGATGCACATTTACATTTTCCTTCGTCCAAGAAAAAAAAAGAAAGAAAAACAATACTTCAACTCCCTGTAAGTTGTTCGTGGTGGTAGACTCTGGCAGACAAACAAGAAGAAGGCGATTAAGGTACAGTAATAGCGGGTAGGAGATACGTGTACCCCCTCACTTTTTGTTGTTAAGACAGATATCCCACACGAGTGACAACACAAGGCCCCGGGACCTTTGTGAACAAGGCAGCCACCTAGACAATTGCCAGAACAGGTTTCGGACTACACATCCCGGGAGAAACACACCTCACAAACAAACCCACACCTCTGCCAGCATCCCCCCCCCCCCGACCAAGCTCCCCCCGAGACAGCCACCACCCCCACCACCTATCTCTCTCTCTCAGGTGGGATAGCCAGGCTGCGGATTTGGATGTTCTCTCTGTGTGTGTGTGTGTGTGTGTGTGTGTGTGTGTGTGTGTGTGTGTGTGTGTGTGTGCTGAAGACCGTTCTCGGCACGTCGTGCTTAACACATTGCCTTCAGAAACCTGATCAGACCCATCTCAATTACTTCCTCCCGCCACTGTTCGCTCCAGTGGGTGGACTACTTGCGACCTCTGAAAGGTTGACATGACACATTGGCTGGGATCATAAGCCGCTTTATATAAGGGGACGTAGAAGACATTTGAAATAAAAAAAAATCAGCAGAGCACAGGCGCCTAATGCAGTGGTGGTCTCTGGGAATTTTTCCTCCGTTCGCTTCACAGTTAAAAACGACCGATTATCTTGCCATTTTCACGTGATGAGCACTACAAATGGACATTTTAGGGTATGCATTGTGCACATAAACCGTTATGACAGTAACCTTTGTGACACGGTTGTTTACAAAAATTTGTTTACAACAATTCACAGTGCCGGTTAATGTTGTGACATAGTGGCCTTTACTGGATCGAAACTGATAAAGCCGTTAATCGCTGCCTTAAATTTGAGAACCACATGAGAACCACATGGTGTCGCATGTACTTCAGGTTAGTATAGAAACTTTGTATGCTTCTGTTTGACTTTGTACTGTAAACAAATGAATGCGCAATGATCTATAGACAGCGGAATGAGGTCACGTTGCTCTTTGTTAAGAAGTAAACAAAAGGCTTTTCTTTCGGATCCTTCTTGTTGATAACATGTTAATAAGTGTATTTGTTGTTCCTCTATAGCAATTTTTTTCCGGTGTCTTCGTCTTTGATATCACCCCTTTGTGCTGGGCGAGAAAAGACGCTAAAGCCTACAACACTCTGCCACCATCCTCTTCTTCGTCCCCTCTGTTAAAAAAAATTAATTAGTGGCATATCATTAGTATTACTGTTTTCGCTGTGCTTATAAATGTTATCACTTGACTTGCATCATAACTTGCATTGACTTGCATCATAACGTTCCAGAAAGCTGAAAAGATGTCCTGTGGTAGTACTGACCACGTTGAGTGGAGGAAGGCAACGTCGTCCTAATTGTCAGACACATCATTTTTGTAAACGTGAGCTTCATACTAGGATTTGAGTTTCGTAGGAGGATTTCTCCACCATCCCCCACCCCCTACTCCCCCTCCCCGTGTAATTGGTGGCAGTGAATGCCTGGGATGTGTGTCTGCAAGTCTGTAAAGGACACGGCCTGTAAAGCTCTCATAAACTGTCAGTTACACTTGCATTAGCACGCGCTCACGTCACACACACAATCACTCCCTGACACACGTTATCAACAACTGAGATGAGAGTGACGTTCAAACACTGTGATTATTTCAGGAACTGGTTTATCCCCCCCCCCCCCCCCGCCAAAAAAAAAAAAATCACAGTAATCACTCGAAAAATCACATCACAAATTAACTGGACAGAAGGAATTGCGATTAATTATGGTACAGATTCGGAGAAAAATATAATCTCATCTACGTCTGCTATGCTGTCTAATGATCAGTTTACTGTGAGCATCAACACTACTCTAACAAAACAAGTTCTTAATAACCAATGAACGTTAGTCACACTATGTACTAATCAATACTAAGAAACTATAATAATCATACTATCAAACTATATATAAACAGACGAAACACAAAGAAGAGGAGGGTTTCAGGACCGAAAGGGGAAGAACTCCCATCAAATATTGCACAAACAGACACACATAAAGTCAGTGGTAAGCACATAAGACTCACTGATTTTAGGTGGAACTTCTGGAATCAAACTGTGACCGTGGACTAAAACAACAACAACAACACAAAAACCGATAATCGCCACTAGTGGCGCTACTAAACTGTTAAAAAAAATAAACAAACAAACACGGAAGGGCGTATACAAGCAGACGCACCATGTCGATAGTCATTGGTTTCTTCAGAATCACGAAGCAACAAGACAAGTGGGTTACTCCTCGATCGTGTAAGGCTTCACGACGGGTTGCAGCGATTTGCCGTATGTCTCCAACAGTTCCATAGCCAGTCGTGCTGCATCCTGAGGGTTGTCCGTGAGCCGTGTGTTGGTCAGTCCGCGAGTACACGTGTTGTGATAGCTGGACAGCTTGTTGTCGGCGTTGTCCAGTAGTACGTGCGGAATGTCCAGCAGGATGCACAAGATGTGCCCGTGCAGCCGGTCCGTCACCACAACCCGCCCACGCTGCAGGATCAGCAAGCCGTTCATCATCATGTTGTGGGCCGTCTCCAGGGTTGTGGCTCCTTTGGGCGAGGTCCAGCCCCGCCAGTCGGACACGCGCACCGATGTGTTACGGGGGAAGGTGGGGAGGGATTTGTAGACTGGAGTTTCGCCGACACCAGACACAACAGAATAAAACCCGTTGCCGTGCATTTCAATTCTGCAGGCCACTCCATCTTAAATATGACAGTAACTGGCCTGTGGCTTATGCACGGCGACATTACAGATAGACGCGACATGGGGTCGCACATTATTCAGCGCCTGGGAAGCCAGGCCCCGGGTGGTTTGAACGAAAAGCCGTAACATAACCCTCTGAACTTTTTTCACACACAATCCATGGTCCTGTGTCACCAAAGGATGGGTGTTGTGATTGCTAATTTTCACTAATCTTTTTTGTTCTTTTCTGCCCAACATTTTTTTTTTTTCACACACACAGTCCATGGTCTTTTGTCACCAAAGGATGGGTGTTGTGATATTTTTACTATTTTTTCTAGTCCTTTTCTCGCCCACCGTTTTTTGTTGTTTTTTTTTTTCCCCGCGCCGTGTATGTCAGTACGTCCGCAGAGTTACCTTTTGTTTGTTTGTTGAAGTTATGTCCCATTTGTTTATGTCCTGAAGAAGGCGTAAGCCGAAACGTCGACCTGTGCCGTCCTTTGTCAAAGCTAAGTGGTTTCTGTCCCTTTTGTGTCGCTTTTATTTGCTTAACTTGTAACCACTTTGCAGTCATTACCGTTTCCGTTTCTATTTGATCTCATTCGACTGCTCCTACATGTGCTACCGTTTTGTCCGTTTCTACCCGTTGTTAACAGCTTGACTGTACCGTCTTTCTTACCTTACGCCATTGTTTTCTTCCATGTATGTTTTTATCTCCGGCTTCCTATTATTCTTTTCATTCTTTTTGTTTTGCAAGAGCTTTCATGTGTTTTCAAGCTCCTTTTGGTTAGTTTGGTCGTTTTTTCTATTACGCAGTTACCTCCCCTACTGATTATTTTTGTGGAACCGAAATTCATTTTCTCCTCATCAATCCTTTGTTTGTCAACTTAAGTAAATTTCAATTTCATTACATCGTTTACCTTCATTGTTTACATTGTTTTTTTTATTTTCTTTCCCTTTTTTGTTTTTTGGCAATATTGTTTTTGCAATTGTTTTAGTAACATTTTCAAGATGCCTGCGGCTTCTAACTTCTCAAACTTTACTTGTAGCGTTCTTCGCTATTTCTTTTTCTGGACTCCCCTGATGCTAAGCCCGGCACTGTCGTACGCCAAAACCGTATTCTGCAAAACAAAGACAGCAAGCCACCTGGCCTTTCTCCGAACATGTGTAAGAGATGATATAGTTCCCAAAGGCTTCCAATTGACTCATCACCCTTCAGACCACTCCAACCAAAGGCTCGCTTCTAACACAAACCGCATATTGCGCAAGACTAGCTTTCAAATTATCAAGTCCCACATCCGTGATCTTCACCAGAAGATGCTAAATTTAGACAAGCAACTCATCCAAGTAAAGAATCAAATCTCACAGGTGTGTGACTACACTACTGCCCTTTTAATCAAACGTATAGTCTCCACGCATAACCAACTGCTTTATCAGCAACTGCAATACACAAAACAAAAAAAGTTACATTTCCTTTCACAACACAAGAAACCTGACCATACCTCCTGTATGTCTAAACAAGAGGATAGTTCTTCCGTTCTTGTTCGATGCACCCCTGATACTTTAACCATCACTGATCATGAGAAGTCGGTTCTAGGTAAGGGCCTGAAATTTGTGCCCCTTAAACCTACCACTAACAAATATAAAACAGTTCACCAGTGTGAGCGGTTTTTCCGTACCCTCCGCTGGATGGCCTGTCTAGGGGGAGCGCCTCGCAAGCCAGACGACTCACAGGAGGATATTTTCACTAAACTTTTCAAATCTCCTCCTAGACGAGAGCCACCACACGGCAAATTCAGCGACGTGGAACTTTACATCTCCAAATGCCACAAAGAAGTCCTGAACCTAAAACATAAACCCCTCCCCAAATCAAACCTCACCAAAGAGGAACTCGCTGCGCTACGGTCCCTGCAGAAGAGAACTGACATTGTAATCAAACCTGCTGATAAGGGCGGAGCAGTCGTCGTCTGGGACCGTTCCCTGTACCGCCAAGAAGCACATCGTCAGTTTTCTGATCCTGACTCATACGCTGCCCTTCCCGCTCCTACGTTAGCTGCAGACCAAAAACAGGTCTCAACAACGGTCCTCCATTCGATCAAGAAAGATGAACTGCCCAAGACAGCAAAACTCCTAATTAACAACAACATTAAACAACCAAAATTCTATCTGCTTCCAAAGATACATAAAGCCAACTCCCCAGGTCGCCCTATCGTCTCCGCCTGCAGCTGCCCTACAGAAAACATCTCACAATATCTTGATTATATCCTGCAACCCTTCGTCCAAAACCTGCCAACCTACGTCAAAGATACCAACCACGCCCTACAGATTATTGACACCATCAGTTTCAGTCCCACCCTGCTCTTTACTGTAGACGTCACTGCGCTGTACACATGCATTCCGCACACCGATGGGCTCAAAGCTCTGGAGTTCTTCTTGAACAAACGTCAAGTCAAAAACCCTCCAACCCACACCCTCCGCCGCCTGGCAGAACTGGTCCTCACCTTGAACACATTTGAGTTCAATGGTGAGATATTCTCACAGATCAGCGGTGTTGCCATGGGCACGAAAATGGGCCCATCCTACGCCTGCCTCTTCATGGGGTACCTGGAGCATAGAATGCAGTCTTTGTACACAGGCCCGGTCCCTGAGCTGTACAAGAGATATATTGACGACGGGTTTGGAGCGACCTCTCTTTCCGAAGACATCAATTTCTTGCGAAACTTCCACCCAGCCATCAAATACACGTACGTCATCTCAGCGACTGCAGTCAACTTCCTTGACATCTCCGTAAATCTTCACAACGGTTCACTCTCCACCTCAGTGCACTACAAGCCTACAGACTCACATGCATACCTGCATTACGATTCATCACACAGTCCTGCCACTAAACACAGCCTCCCATATTCTCAGTTCCTTCGCCTTAAGAGGCTTTGTTCAGATTCAGAGGATTTTCAAGAACGTTCAGTTGAAATGTCGCAGTTCTTTGTAAAGAGGGGCTATCCCCAAACCATCATTGATGCAGCCCTTTTGAGAGTCACAACACACCACAATCCTAACACCTCTTCCAATACAGTTGTCCAGGAACGTCCGGTTTTCTCCATTCTATTTCATCCCCATAATCTGTCAGTCCAACGTATCATCATGTCCAACTGGCACAATCTGTCGAAGAGTTGCACAGTTGGACAGACCTTCCACACCCCACCTCTTGTTGCATACAAGAGGGACACCAACCCCAAAGGAAAAATGACCATCAAACGCCACTTCACATGCGACAGTACAAACCTCATATACGCCATCATCTGTACCGCATGTCATAAACTGTATGTTGGGGAAACTGGACGTAGCCTGGCAACACGCTTTGCTGAACATATCGCCGACACCAGACACAACAGAATAAAACCCGTTGCCGTGCATTTCAATTCTGCAGGCCACTCCATCTTAAATATGGCAGTAACTGGCCTGTGGCTTATGCACGGCGACGCTACAGATAGACGCGACATGGAGTCGCACATTATTCAGCGCCTGGGAAGCCAGGCCCCGGGTGGTTTGAACGAAAAGCCGTAACATAACCCTCTGAACTTTTTTCACACACAATCCATGGTCCTGTGTCACCAAAGGATGGGTGTTGTGATTGCTAATTTTCACTAAACTTTTTTGTTCTGTTCTGCCCAACATTTTTTTTTTTTTTTTTTCACACACAGTCCATGGTCTTTTGTCACCAAAGGATGGGTGTTGTGATATTTTTACTATTTTTTCTAGTCCTTTTCTCGCCCACCGTTTTTTGTGTTTTTTTTCCCCCGCGCCGTGTATGTCAGTACGTCCGCAGAGTTACCTTTTGTTTGTTTGTTGAAGTTATGTCCCATTTGTTTAAGAAGGCGTAAGCCGAAACGTCGACCTGTGCCGTCCTTTGTCAAAGTTAAGTGGTTTCTGTCCCTTTTGTGTCGCTTTTATTTGCTTAACTTGTAACCACTTTGCAGTCATTACCGTTTCCGTTTCTATTTGATCTCATTCGACTGCTCCTACATGTGCTACCGTTTTGTCCGTTTCTACCCGTTGTTAACAGCTTGACTGTACCGTCTTTCTTACCTTACGCCATTGTTTTCTTCCATGTATGTTTTTATCTCCGGCTTCCTATTATTCTTTTTCATTCTTTTTTGTTTTGCAAGAGCTTTCATGTGTTTTCAAGCTTCTTTTGGTTAGTTTGGTCGTTTTTTCTATTACGCAGTTACCTCCCCTACTGATTATTTTTGTGGAACCGAAATTCATTCCCTCCTCATCAATCCTTTGTTTGTCAACTTAAGTAAATTTCAATTTCATTACATCGTTTACCTTCATTGTTTACATTGTTTTTTTTATTTTCTTTCCCTTTTTTGTTTTTTGGCAATATTGTTTTTGCAATTGTTTTAGTAACATTTTCAAGACTGCCTGCGGCTTCTAACTTCTCAAACTTTACTTGTAGCGTTCTTCGCTGTTTCTTTTTCTTGACTCCCCTGATGCTAAGCCCGGCACTGGCGTACGCCAAAACCGTGTTCTGCAAAACAAAGACAGCAAGCCACCTGGCCTTTCTCCGAACATGTGTAAGAGATGATATAGTTCCCAAAGGCTTCCAGTTGACTCATCACCCTTCAGACCACTCCAACCAAAGGCTCGCTTCTAACACAAACCGCATATTGCGCAAGACTAGCTTTCAAATTATCAAGTCCCACATCCGTGATCTTCACCAGAAGATGCTAAATTTAGACAAGCAACTCATCCAAGTAAAGAATCAAATCTCACAGGTGTGTGACTACACTACTGCCCTTTTAATCAAACGTATAGTCTCCACGCATAACCAACTGCTTTATCAGCAACTGCAATACACAAAACAAAAAAAGTTACATTTCCTTTCACAACACAAGAAACCTGACCATACCTCCTGTATGTCTAAACAAGAGGATAGTTCTTCCGTTCTTGTTCGATGCACCCCTGATACTTTAACCATCACTGATCATGAGAAGTCGGTTCTAGGTAAGGGCCTGAAATTTGTGCCCCTTAAACCTACCACTAACAAATATGAAACAGTTCACCAGTGTGAGCGGTTTTTCCGTACCCTCCGCTGGATGGCCTGTCTAGGGGGAGTGCCTCGCAAGCCAGACGACTCACAGGAGGATATTTTCACTAAACTTTTCAAATCTCCTCCTAGACGAGAGCCACCACACGGCAAATTCAGCGACGTGGAACTTTACATCTCCAAATGCCACAAAGAAGTCCTGAACCTAAAACATAAACCCCTCCCCAAATCAAACCTCACCAAAGAGGAACTTCGCTGCGCTACGGTCCCTGCAGAAGAGAACTGACATTGTAATCAAACCTGCTGATAAGGGCGGAGCAGTCGTCGTCTGGGACCGTTCCCTGTACCGCCAAGAAGCACATCGTCAGTTTTCTGATCCTGACTCATACGCTGCCCTTCCCGCTCCTACGTTAGCTGCAGACCAAAAACAGGTCTCAACAACGGTCCTCCATTCGATCAAGAAAGATGAACTGCCCAAGACAGCAAAACTCCTAATTAACAACAACATTAAACAACCAAAATTCTATCTGCTTCCAAAGATACATAAAGCCAACTCCCCAGGTCGCCCTATCGTCTCCGCCTGCAGCTGCCCTACAGAAAACATCTCACAATATCTTGATTATATCCTATAACAAATGCAGAATTTAGAATTGCATTTATTTTCAAATTTTGTGGGCTAAATATTTCCAAAGCAGAGGGGGAGGAAGCCGGAGTACCCGGAGAGAACGATGGGCCCGAATGAACGGTGCCACGTATGAGAAGGAAACATTCTTTACCCTGAGTGGGACACGAACCTGGCCTCTAGCATTGGTGACAAAGTCTCTTAACCACTAGACCACCGACCGCCCCGAAGGGAAGTATACTTTAAGTACGGCTATTACTTTATCTGGTGGTCGTTGTTGTTTTGTTTCTTGTTTGTTTGTTTGTTTGTTTGTGCTAGTAGTGGTTGTTGTGTTTGTGGCGGGTAGCGATTTCTCCCATACACGTCGTATGCCGTTCACGTTAAGAAGTCTTAAGGCCTCTCTGCTGAGCACGTAGCTGGCTCCTCCAGACATGTACCCTTCTCGAAGATGCCACTTGTACAAATGGCCCAGGTAAACTGGAGCATCAGGGTTGTAGTGCGACAACAGAAACTTCAAGTTCTCCACAACTACATACGCATCATCGTCTCCTTTCCGAAACCAGTCATAGTCCTGGCCATACTTCTCGTAAACGTAAGCCAAGGCTGCAACAGACTTTTCAGTTAGATGCCCTCGTCCGTCCTTCACGCCCAGTTCAATGACGTCGGAGCTGGCATTGTGGTGCTGAGTGTCTACGAAGAACACGTGCCCATCGCACCGCTTCACCCATGTATCGTTGACTGCTCGAACCTTGCTGTTCAGCTGTTTTTCAGTTGACGGGATCCAGCACAACACGCGCACTTGTCTGTGCAGCGCACGAGCCGCAGACTCGTCTATCATCACTGAAGTGAGGAAATGAGCATTGATGAAAGAAAGTCTTCGTGACAGCATGAATTTTAAATGTTCGCAATAATTACATAGTATTACTACCATATAACACAGTATTACTCCCATATTCTCAGTTCCTTCGCCTTAAGAGGCTTTGTTCAGATTCAGAGGATTTTCAAGAACGTTCAGTTGAAATGTCGCAGTTCTTTGTAAAGAGGGGCTATCCCCAAACCATCATTGATGCAGCCCTTTTGAGAGTCACAACACACCATAATCCTAACACCTCTTCCAATACAGTTGTCCAGGAACGTCCGGTTTTCTCCATTCTATTTCATCCCCATAATCTGTCAGTCCAACGTATCATCATGTCCAACTGGCACATTCTGTGGAAGAGTTGCACAGTTGGACAAACCTTCCACACCCCACCTCTTGTTGCATACAAGAGGGACACCAACCCCAAAGGAAAAATGACCATCAAACGCCACTTCACATGCGACAGTACAAACCTCAAATACGCCATAATCTGTACCGCATGTCATAAACTGTATGTTGGGGAAACTGGACGTAGCCTGGCAACACGATTTGCTGAACATATCGCCGACACCAGACACAACAGAATAAAACCCGTTGCCGTGCATTTCAATTCTGCAGGCCACTCCATCTTAAATATGACAGTAACTGGCCTGTGGCTTATGCTTATGCCTGTGGCGACGCTACAGATAGACGCGACATGGAGTCGCACATTATTCAGCGCCTGGGAAGCCAGGCCCCGGGTGGTTTGAACGAAAAGCCGTGACATAACCCTCTGAACTTTTTTCACACACAATCCATGGTCCTGTGTCACCAAAGGATGGGTGTTGTGATTGCTAATTTTCGCTAATCTTTTTTGTTCTTTTCTGCCCAACATTTTTTTTTCCACACACACAGTCCATGGTCTTTTGTCACCAAAGGATGGGTGTTGTGATATTTTTACTATTTTTTCTAGTCCCTTTCTCGCCCACCGTTTGCTTAACTTGTAACCACTTTCAACCACTTGTAACAGCATTTCAATATTGTTTTTGCAATTGTGTCTGCGTGTGTGTCAAGTAGCTTAAATTCATATATATTTATATCGTCACGTAGGTGGAGAAAATGGTCAGAATTAGTCGAGGCTCTCTGTTTTCTTGCTTGTTTGTTCGTTCGTTCGTTTGCTCGCTGGTTTGTGTAACGGCGTTTCCTTACGCTGTTTAGTTCAATTTCAGACGTTATGGCCAGATATAGCGGTTTGGTGTTGCTGGGTTCCTTGGCAACCATGAGCCTGATGTTACACACAATTGTGAATCTGAAACTCGAGAAAGTACTCGTACTTTCAACTGCCCAGACTCAGCGCAAGATGACGGTATGTATTCTCTCTCTCTCTCTCTCTGCAGAGAATATAGAAAGAAGCTACGCCATAATCTCAGGGTGTACCGGAAAAGAAACGGGGTAGAGGAAAGGTTTATATATGTTGAAAGCAGAAGAGAGTATAAGCGTCTGATTAAAGAAAAAAAAAGCAGCTTTCAGGAAGCATGTGATCGACATTTTACATATCTCCCAGGGCGATAAATAGTTCTGGGGCACCGTGAAATCATTTTTGCGAAAAAATGCTCCTTGCAATACTATATCTGTTGATGAGTGGTTTCAGCATTTCAAGGGTGTTTTTAATGAAAATAGAGATAGCTATGTCGTCGAAGCAGACTGCACTGACTTGCGGGAAACTGATGTACATCAGACAGAGGACGTTGTAAATGAGACACTAGATGGTATTATTACGACTGGGGAAGTACGGGCCGCCATCAATGCTTTGAAAGGGGGAAAGGCGCCTGGTCCAGATAAACTGAATTCTTTAAGCATTCGTCACACGTCATTATCAAATTCCTAACAGAATACTTTAATATTCTATTCAACTCTGGTCAGTTCCCTGATGAATGGACAAAGGCAATCATTCAACCGTTGCATAAAAAGGGAGACATCAACTTACCTGATAACTATAGGGGTATTTCCTTGCTGAATATAAGTGGTAAATTATACAGCTATATTCTGAACAGAAGACTTAGCACATGGGTTGAAGAGAATCAGGTTATTCACGATGTACAGGCGGGTTATAGAAGAAATTACAGTACAGTCGACCATATCTTCACACTGTCTTCTTTGGTACAAAAACAACTACTTAATCACAAGAAGTTATATGTCGCTTTTATCGATTTTCGTAGAGCTTACGATTCTATCAAATGTTGTAAACCTGTATAAGTATTTAGGTATTTGTCTTTCAACACGTTTGTCCTTTTCTCATGCACTTGTGGATATAGCAAACCGGGCAAGGAAAGGTGTAATAGGTATATTGAGGGTTTTGTGGGCAGTCGGAGAGCGTTCTCCCTCCGTCTTCTTTAAACTGTTTGATGCACAAATTGTGCCAATGTTGACTTACCGTGCCGAGGTGTGGGGCCCCGGGGCCGATCTTTATCCTGTTGAGGCTGTGCATTTGTTTGCACTTAAACGTTTTTTTGAATGTCAGTATGAGGACACCTAATGCACTTGTGTACGGGGAAACAGGAAGGTATCCGCTCAGCGTAATTGTGTACGTTCGATGTATCCGATACTGGTTAAAAATCGTACAGATGCCTCCTGAGCGGATCCCATGTAAAGCATACAGTCATGTTGTTGAATTATCATAACAACAATAAACGCACCTGGGCGTCTTATGTCTGTTATCTGTTGTATAGATATGGGTTCGGATACGTGTGGGAGAGCCAGGGTGTTGGTGCAGTAAATCAATTCCTACGTGTATTTAAACAGAGACTTATAGACTGCTGGAAACAGGACTGGCACGCGAGTATTTCAGTAAAGGCGCATCTGCAGCCTACGGAAGATCGTTTCCGATTTTATAGCTCTTTTAAGTCGTCAGTGGATTTAAGTCCCTACCTTGTCGATGTGAAACATGTTCAAGTCAGAAAGGCGCTGACACGTCTACGCCTGGGAGTGTCTTGTTTAAAAACACATCACCTTCGTTTCCAGAGAAGATCGACTAGTGACGATAAAAGTGTTTTTCTGTTCATTTTGTCCGGGTGTCGAGGAAACAGAATTACATTTTATCCTGGTCTGCCCTAAGTACTTCAAGCTGAGAGAAAAGTACATTGCACCAGGTCACCGAACTCATTTTGCTTGGCTTTGTTGCTCTCCAGCATTAATAGTACTGTAACGTTGAATGTGGCAAAGTTCAAGTTTGTACATGAAGCATTTTTGCTGAGGAACGCTTGGCAGTACATGTCGTATTCCACGCGGCTCGTTTCTACAAAATATTATTATACATTTCTTGTTGCATGTTATTTAAACTTTGATGCGTTGGCGCACATGTAGCCCTTGATATGGGCCAATGGCCTGATCAATAAAAGTCGAGTCGAGTCGAGTCTCTCTCTCTCTCTCTCTCATTGTCATTTCATTTCATTGTCATTGTCTCTCTCTCTCTCTCTCTCTCTCTCTCTGGTTTCCGCCCCCGACACTCATGCCACACCGCACTTGTCCGCATCGTCGACACATGGTTATCTGCTATCAACAAATCCCAACTAACTGGTGCAGTCTTTTTTGATCTGAAGAAAGCATTTGACTTGGTGAACCACAGCATTTTGTTAAAGAAATTGTCCATATACATCCCTGATCCTAAGACAACCTCCTTACTTTTTTCATATCTTCAAGGTAGAAGGCAGAAAGTCTATCTAAATGGCGCGTTTTCTAAGGAAGGTATTGTTAAACTCGGTGTGCCCCAGGGCTCTATCCTTGGCCCAATTTTCTTTTGTTTATTCATCAATGATATGCCCCTCTCACTCTCTAACCCTAACGTAAGCTGTGATATGTTTGCTGACGACTCCACGCTCCATGTGTCGGATGTGCACGAGTTCAAAGTAAATGAAGTATTGCAGCAGAGCCTCACTGAAGTCTCTCAGTGGTGTAAGGTCAACCACATGGTAATTAGTACCACCAAAACCAAAAGCATGCTCATAACAACGCGCCAAAAACAACAACGCAAACTTTCCCCTCTACGGTTGTCAGTTGGATCAGAGTCCATCGAGCAAGTCTCAAACCACCGTCTACTTGGTGTCATAATTGACGACCAACTAAAGTGGGAAACGCATGTTGATGGTCTCTGTAAGTTATTATCAAAAAATCTATTCTTGCTATCTAAACTAAGTCGCTTAGTTAGTCATGACACCTGCAAGCTCTTCTTTCATGCCCACGTGCAAAGTCACCTGGATTTTGCGTCTACTCTGTGGGACGAGTGCAGCGAAAATCAGTTCAAAAAGGTAAACTCCATTCACCGGCGCGCTGTCAAACTCTTACATTCGGGTAATTCAAGTACTGACCAAAAGTTTAAAATCCTCAAACTTCTTCCCCTAAAACAGCATCTGGAATTTAACAAATGCTTACTAATGCACAAAATTGTCTACTGCAAAGCCCCAACATATCTTCATAAACTGTTTAATTTCAAACACGATAAACAACACAACACAAGGAACAGTCTGCTCCCAGTGCCTCGTCCAAGGGTTGATATCTACAAATGTAGCCTGTCTTTCTCAGGGGCATCCATATGGAACTCTTTACCACTAAGTATCCAAAACATTTCCAAATTCACTGACTTCAAACAAATTCTACACGACACGCTCATCTGACCATGTAGGTAGAAATGTGTTATATGCATGTTTTCGAATGTTAGTGACGACTTTGAAGTTCTTACTTGGCATACAGCCAATATCATCGACAAATGCCACGATGTTTTGATTGTTTATCATGTCTGCTTTTCTCTTCTTCATTTCTTTTAGATAGTTAATACTTTTGTTTGTCTTCTTTCTCTCTCCCCCCCCCCCCTTTTTTTTCCCCCCTTGTTTTGATGTTGTCTTTTTACCCTTTAACGTAGACTAGCAGGACAGCTTGTAAGACAGGCAGTAATGCCTAAATGCTTTATCCTGAATAAAAAACGTTTCATCATCATCATCTCTCTCTCTCTCTCTCTCTCTCTCTGTATGTACTAAATATATTGTACATGTTCACAACATTGTCTCCCCAAAACTTGACCCTTCTTCGGACCCTTCCTTGTGACCGTGACCTGGCGTTGCATGCATGACTGCCCACACAAAGTCTGCAATACCCGTGTGTGTTGTGTTGATGTCACACACGCACACGCACACACATCGCCTGTGCGTCTATGGGCTGAATCTTCTCTCTCCGATGAAATGTTTTGCTTTTTCAACAGTTAAGGTTTGGGTGAGAAAGAAAAGAAATGAATACACAAATTTGCCTAGAAACCCATATAACTAATCTTTAATCTATATTTACATCACGTTTTAACGTGAAGATTTTTATGTTTTTGAAAGGGTCTGGTACAAAGGGTTTTAGGTTAGCCGCGATATATAGGTTTCTTTCCTACGCGACGTGAAGCCATGACTAACTAACTAACTAACTAACTAACTAACCCATGTATCTTAGGCAAAGTGAAGTGAAGTGATAAACGGCACACATTCTCAACATTCATTTTCATTTTTATTTGTAATATCATTGTTGTTGTTGCTGTTATTGTTTTGAGTAGTCCTAATACTAGTAGTAGTAGGAGTAGTGGTAGTAGTAGTAGAAGTGGCAGCAGTAGCATTAACACTACTTTACTTTGAACAAATTGCAGTTTCGTATGCTTACTCAGGGTATGATAATGTTTTTAAACTATTTGTTTTGTCAATCAAGGACATCAAGTGGAAAAACAGGACACAACCTGTAAGTAATCTCTCTCTCTCTCTCTGTCTCTCTCTCTGTCTCTCTCTCTCTCTCTCTTTCCCCCCTCCTCTCCCTCTCTTGTATTTTATAGTTGAGCAAGGAAAGCTAGTAAGAGAGACCCGTGCGTCTATTATCTCATCGATGGCAAATATAACTCTCTCTCTCTCTCTCTCCCTCCCTCTCTTGTATTTTGTAGTTGAGCAAGGAAAGCGAGTAAGAGAAACCCGTGCGTCTATTGTCTCATCGATGGCAAATAAAACTCTCTCTCTCTCTCTCTCACGTGTGTGGTATGAATGCATTTGGACCGGATGGACGATTTTCTCTATGGTTTTGTTTCCTGTAGTTTAGTGCATAATTTTCAGTTTGGGTTTATCTTGGGGCGAAGTGGGGCGGGGGTGGTCGAGGGGAGGGGGGGGGGGTCTAGATCGGTTATAACTTATATGGTAGTAATACTATGTGATTATTGCGAACATTTAAAATTCATGCTGTCACGAAGACTTTCTTTCATCAATGCTCATTTCCTCACTTCAGTGATGATAGACGAGTCTGCGGCTCGTGCGCTGCACAGACAAGTGCGCGTGTTGTGCTGGATCCCGTCAACTGAAAAACAGCTGGACAGCAAGGTTCGCGCAGTCAACGACACATGGGTGAAGCGTTGCGATGGGCACGTGTTCTTCGTAGACACTCAGCACCACAATGCCAGCTCCGACGTCATTGAACTGGGCGTGAAGGACGGACGAGGGCATCTAACTGAAAAGTCTGTTGCAGCCTTGGCTTACGTTTACGAGAAGTATGGCCAGGACTATGACTGGTTTCGGAAAGGAGACGATGATGCGTATGTAGTTGTGGAGAACTTGAAGTTTCTGTTGTCGCACTACAACCCTGATGCTCCAGTTTACCTGGGCCATTTGTACAAGTGGCATCTTCGAGAAGGGTACATGTCTGGAGGAGCCAGCTACGTGCTCAGCAGAGAGGCCTTAAGACTTCTTAACGTGAACGGCATACGACGTGTATGGGAGAAATCGCTACCCGCCACAAACACAACCACCACTACTAGCACAAACAAACAAACAAGAAACAAAACAACAACGACCACCAGATAAAGTAATAGCCGTACTTAAAGTATACTTCCCTTCGGGGCGGTCGGTGGGCTAGTGGTTAAGAGACTTTGTCACCAATGCTAGAGGCCAGGTTCGTGTCCCACTCAGGGTAAAGAATGTTTCCTTCTCATACGTGGCACCGTTCATTCGGGCCCATCGTTCTCTCCGGGTACTCCGGCTTCCTCCCCCTCTGCTTTGGAAATATTTAGCCCACAAAATTTGAAAATAAATGCAATTCTAAATTCTGCATTTGTAACATATACATTCCGTGAAATGCTTACAGATTCTGGTGTTTCACTGTTGTTCAGAAGAAGTGCCGGCTGACTGGTCATGAAGATGTGGAAATTGGGAGATGTCTACATACCGTGGGAGTGTCGTCTCACAACACGCTGGATCGCTTTGGTCGGGAGACGTTCCATCCCCTGAATCCTTCTACACATATTGTTGGTCCAATTCCACTAAACCAACTTCCACAGGACAGATTCAAGATGGTTTCTGTGAGTCTGTCTCAGTCTTTTTCCCCTGCTCTCTCTCTCCCTCTCTCTCTCTCTTTTGTGGTGGACAAGGGCGTTAAACACCCCCCCCCACACACACACACACACACACCCTGCCTCCGTCTCTCTGGCATGTATGTACATTTATGTCACACTTTTACAACTTGGTGCGAGCGTGTGTGCGTGCGTGTGTGTGTGTGTGTGTGTGTGTGTGTGTGTGTGACAGATAACCTGAAAGACCTGTCTTGGGGAAAAAATCCTTTTTGCTCAAATTTTATCGACAAGCGTTTTCATTTTGTCTTCAGCTTTGCTGAGATTCTGTAACGGGGCTTTGATTATCGTGCCCACGGAATGAACAGTACACGTCTTTCCTTTTTTACGCCTCTTCAAAATGTGTATATTAATTGAAGGTATTCCCATTCCAGGGAGCCGATTGCTGTAGTCAGCTGTCCAGACCTCATGCGAGTGGTGGACCACCTTCTTTACAGAACCAGCGTGTATGGTAGGAATCTGGACATGAAGAGTCTGCAGCTGCACTTCATGGAACCTGGAATAGTCCCTCCTCCCTAGTCCCTGGAATAGGGCTGCTAAAAATGGACTCGCTGCTGTTGCTACTAACAAGAGTTTGCTGCCCTGCTACAATATGTTAGTAAACTACCCTGAAAATTTCAAGTCTGAGTGTTGTGTTGTTTTGTTATTTTTCATTTTTTTTTCTTTTTTTCTGAACCTCACAAATAGGCCCGTATACAGGAGGATGGCTGAGTAAAAATCGGCCTGTTTTCA
>JACVVK020000345.1:292500-320000 GCA_018292915.2 Batillaria attramentaria | reverse complement strand
GTGCAGGCGCCCTGAAGCCAAAACTGCGGATCTGTGGTGACTACTCAGTCGGGATCAACGATCAACTTGCTGATCACCGTCACCCAATGCCTCTCCCAGAGGAACTGATGCAAAAGCTGGGAGGAGGATTCGGTTACACAAAGATCGACCTCGCTGATGCCTACAACCAGATCAAGCTGGCACCAGAAAGTCAGCGCAGACTAGCCCTCAGCACTCACCGCGGGGTACTTCTGCAACAACGACTACCTTTCGGAATCAAGTCAGCACCTGGTTATTTTCAGGAGATCATGGAAAATCTGACCAGTGATCTGCCTGGAGTTGCCGTCTTCCAAGATGACATACTCACCAGCGGGAAGGATGCCAAAGATCATCTGAGCAACCTGGAACGACTACTCACGCGTCTGAACGACAACGGACTCAGATGCCGTCGTGAAAAATGCCTGTTTGCTCAACCCAGTGTGGAATACCTTGGACACACTCTATCGGCTGAAGGAATCTCCAAAGGATCCAAAGTCGAGGCAGTCTTGAAGATGCCACCACCTACGGATGTCTCAAGCTTGAAGTCTTTTCTGGGCTCAGTACAGTTCTACGGGAAATTCATCCCAAACCTGGCTACTATGGCAGAGCCACTCTACCGCCTGACAAAGAAGGCAAGTCCCTGGAAGTGGGGAGAAGAGGAACAAGCAGCTTTTGAACAGCTGAAGAACGTGCTTTCCTCTGATCAAGTGCTTGTACACTTCGACCCAGAAAAGCCTGTGGGGCTGGCTTGTGACGCATCCAACGTTGGAATTGGAGCAGTACTGTTTCATCGCTATCCGGATGGAAGCGAGCGCCCAATTGCCAATGTGTCCAAGACTCTTACAGCTGCAGAAAGAAACTACAGCCAAATCCACAAAGAAGCCCTAGCCATCATCTATGGTTTGCGGAAATTCTACCAGTATCTGTACGGACGACAGTTCATACTGGTGACTGATCACAAGCCCCTGACGGCGCTGTTCGGACCAAAGAAAGGGACACCACTTCTTGCAGCTAACAGACTAGCTCGGTGGGCCCTATGGCTGAACCAGTTTGACTACACGATCGAGTACCGGAAAACTGCAGATCACGGCAATGCAGATGCCCTCAGTCGCTTGCCTTCTGGAGACGACATCGACTTTGACAGGGAGGAGAGTGGGGAAGACACGGACATGGTGTGCGCCATCCGAGTTCTCAGTCTTCAAGTCAAACCTTTCGACGCCAACATTCCTTCGTCAAGAGTCAGGCAAAGATCCAGTGATAGCTACAGCGATGCGCTACGTGCGCGAAGGGTGGCCGCTGAAGCACGCTGAGATCAACGAAGAAGTCAGAAAGTTCCAGAAGTTGTCTGATTCTCTCAGTACCTGCCACGGATGCCTCATCTATGGTACAAGAGTTGTGATTCCACAAAGCCTGCAGCCCAAGATCCTTGATCTTCTGCACATCGGACACTTCGGCATGGAACGCATGAAGCAGTTGGCAAGAACTGCAGTATACTGGCCCGGTATCGACGCTGCAATAGAGATGACGAGTCGACGATGTGACTCATGCGGCGAACATCAAAACAAGCCATCCAAACCGCCAGTTCATCCCTGGATGTTACCAGAGAAGCCATGGAGCCGAGTTCACTTGGACCACGCCATCAACTTCATGGGCACCAACTGGCTGGTGATCACGGATGCTTACTCAAAGTACCCATGCATCCACCCAACGTCATCCACGTCCACTAGAGCTACTCTAGACCTGCTGGAAGAAGACTTCGCTCACTTCGGATACCCACACACGTTGGTCTCCGACAATGCAACCACCTTTGTTTCTGAAGAGTTTCCAGAGCTGGTGCAAGGAACGTGGGATCACGCACCTGACAGGAGCGCCCTATCATCCTGCTACCAATGGAGCTGCAGAACGGCTGGTGCAGACTTTCAAGCAAGCTCTCAGGAAGTCTTCTCTGCCCCCGAAGCGAGCACTTCAAGAGTTTCTTATGCAGTACCGGAGGATGCCGACATCCTGCGGATTCTCTCCGAGTGAACTCTTGATGTCCAGGCAGATTCGGACAAGGATCGACACTTTGCTTCCCTCGCCAGCACACATAGCTCAGGGCAAGCAATCCAAGGAGGCATCTAAAACACAGGTGACTCCAGACTCTGGAGGTGTCGCCAAGGTGACCAGGCAGTACAAGGCTGGAGATCCAGTATACGCACTGTACTATGGACCTCACCATGCCAAGCAGCCCAGATGGGTACCAGCAGTGGTCAAGAAGTCTACGGGTACTCGCTGTTTCAACGTCAAGGTAGTTCCTCGTGGCCCAGTTTGGAGACGACACTGGGAACAGTTGCGCCCACGTTACGCTTCTGAAGAGGACAACGAACCTGGTGATTCAGCAGATGCCTCTGAACTCCCGATCGACCATCCCATGGAGATTCTGGAGAACGTGCCACCGACACAGAACCAGAGCAGACCACGACTGCCCAGGACCAAGCCACCTGTTCCTGAGTATGGTCCAGACAACCCCAGACGATCCAAAAGAACACCAAAACCCAGAGACAGACTTTGTTGTTGAAGTTTGTTGTGAAACAACAATTTTGGTAGGGAGGTGTTGTAGAGATCGCGAAAAGTCACTGCATTTCGATGGAAATTTCTAGACCATCCCAGAACATGCGAGTGCAGTAACGTCAGCAGATTACGTAACCTCGGAAAGATTCCGTACTTGCCAGTATGTTGCAGAATGTTCTAGATCTGACCTGTTAGTATATAAGCAGCACTGCACAGCGTTCTGGGTTCTTCCTCTTTCATGAGTTTGTTCTTGCGCATCTTCTGTTAATAAAGTATTGGAGTTCTAGCCTGTTGTATCCCGTGTCTTCTCTGCGAGTGCACCGAGAGAGCGACATAGCAGGAGAAAAATACAACACAGACACACAGACACACACACACACAGAGGGGACCGGGGCTTGAAGGGGAACGGGGCTTGAATGGAGGATGGAGATGGGGTACACCAGTAACTGGTTCCGTCCTAAATACTGCAAAGGTGTGCGCAGAAATGCAAACAAGTGCTAAGAGGACCCTAATATAAAAATAATGGCATATAAGATGTGTGTGTGTGTGTGTGTGTGTGTGTGTGCGCGCGCGCGCGCTACCATTAGTGTAATGGTAACATTGGACCATGGTTCACAAGCAAAGATAATTATCACCTCTGTGGAACATTCAATGTCGCTCATGCTAGACACAAAATACTCGTCACAACACGCATTCCTGCTCCTAAGTCCACGTTTGACCAACCCTCTAAATCTTGCAGATTTTATGTGAAAATTATTTCCGTGTCCGTCGGGGGTAATGGCGCGGGTAAATATAACGCCGTCGGGACTTTTCAAAGATGGTAGGAACGTTTGTCTGCTTTCTTCATCATTGGCATGTAGTAAGAATCTTATGCAATATTCAGAGGTAGTTGATAGGGGAGACTGGACTCCGGCAATTTCATTCATCTTTGGATTTGTCGGTGTTATTTTCACAAGCAAAGTGAAGACCAAACTTACCTTCCAAGGGAGAGAACTTTAAACTCTTGGCGTAACAAGTTAGAAAACTCTCCTGTCGGACCCCCCCCCCCCACACACACACACACACACACACACTTTCTCTTGACAAGTACCCCTGGGGTGGGGTGGGTGTGTGTGCTAGCTGGGCAAACCAGACCCTGTTGAGTGTTGTGTGTGACTAGCTCTTGCTTCATGATAATAATCTCTACAGGGCTGGCCCTTTTCGGGAGCGTCTGGCAGCCGTTGCTAGGGTTCACAAGCGGGGCCGCTTCCTTCCCTTGCATACTGCGGTTGGTTACTTGTCTATCAGGAGCGTTTTGGACAAAAAGTGTTCAAAGCCTGACCTACGTACACGGGCCGGCCGCCTACACGCGAACGACCGGTCCCTTTGTTGCTGTGTGAAAGCTTGTGCCAACCGCAGCTGTGTGACCCATTTTCTGCTTAGCTGAATCGTTCGCTCCGGAGAGATCGGGGAGCCGGGGTGGTCGAATGGTAGAGCGTTGGACTTCTAATGTTAGGGTCGTGAGTTCGATCCCGGCTGGGGCCAAATATTTGTGCTGGCTTTTTCATCGTTGCCCCGTCTTTTGATATCACCCGTATGTGGTGGAAAAGGACGTTAGACCCCCAAACACCCACCCTCCCACTCGCTCCGGAGAGATCAGTTCTAATAATGCATCCGATGTTTGGTTAGGTTTCCGTTGTTATTGGTTTTGTTTGTACGTCCGAGGCTTTCTGTCGGTGAACCTATCCTTCTGTAACGTAAGGCGGTCTCACACTTTCACTCCGCTTTCAGAAAGGCACGCATGCAAACGTCATCCACTCCCTTTCATACACACAAGCAAATAGTTATTCTTTTGACTGAGACCTTTTATACACAAAAACAATCAAACAATCACACGAATTAAGTATGAAAAACAGAAGCCTCCAAATTCACCAGCACATCGGTTATTCAAAGGATATGTGCCTGGATATAAAATATACTACAACGCGGACAAAACCACTGACTATACACAATTAGATGTGAAATGAATAAAGTGAAATAAACAAGATGACTCAACAAGCTTGGTCGAAACGATGCTGTAGACTGGGTGAAGACTTGTTGGTCTTGAATAGAAATTATATACACTTGAGCCAGACGATTCCTCTGGGAATTCCGGGCGATTCAAATCTTTTTACCTTCTCCTGGAATGAGTGAAGGAAAGCACTTCTTCTGGAAGTGACTTGAACAGTGCTGGACCGCAGACACCTTCACAAATAATACGCTGAGGATGGTGTACCCCATCAGACTCAGGGATAGCTCCACCTTGACACGGCGCTCGACTGGATGGCTGCACGTGATCTCAAGGGAGACAAACACACGTCGCTGGCTTCAAGCTCCACAACGACGGGGCAGACAATAGTAGACAAACATGGTGTCGTGTACGCTGTTCAGGCGGACATATTACTATGCGGTCAGCTCACCGGGTCTCCGGCGTCGTTCCTGTACAATATTAACCCGTAATTACTACCACTATCTCGGATAGTATTTCTTCTCCATAAACTAACTTTGATCCTGAACAAAGTTCCATTTCAACAACAATAACATCTGACATCGATCTCGAAAGTTTCCAGTTATGAATTGATATCAGAAATTATCAACAAATTCACCTTCCAGTTACCAAGTACCCATACAATATCAAACAGTTCAAACTTATATCCTCATCGTCAACCTCAAACCATATTCTCACAACTGATTCCTCACAAGAATGAAGTTCAAAACATCCTACCAAAAATTCTCTCATTTAAATAACTATTTGAGAAGTCCAACATTCAGAACTAAATCAAATATACATCATAATAGCATCAAGTTACCCATAGGGTTATCAAACAATCCACTTGGTCTTGACACAGACAAACAATATTCAAAAATCAAACATACCTGTAGCGCTATGGCATACGGAACACAAAGAAGCCGGGTGGGGAAAAAAGAGACCTGTTCCCTCCACCGGTCAATAGTAGGACTGCGCACAATCTTTGTCGCAATTGCTCACTTCGTAAGCTGACAACAACTCAGGTCTACTTGTGTTACAGCAGTCTCTAGTACAGAGTAAAACTCAAGCAACCGCTATAGCCGTGCATAGGCATTTTCCCGCACGTGAAAACGTCAGGTAGACTGGGATAAACTCCAGTACAGTACTACCTGTCTAAAACACTAGTTAACACTACACATGAAAATACACCCTTGAAAACGGCAAACACACAACCAACGAAAACCCCATAAATGCGGTTTGTCACACCTTCCCTCTATCAGAAGATCGGGCAAAGACCATCAAGCCTCAAGAGTTTCTGCACCTAGTGAAGGACGCTTACGAACGATCAGTACCTCGCGACGTCGTCAGACAACAGCGCCATCTGGCCATGGTGGAAGCCTACCAGAGTCTCCCCCAGCCCCTGCTTCGGGCGGTTCAGGCATACGTGCAGAAAGACTGTGACTTTTTTGGCTATGAGTGTTCTGTTAAAGCTCGGTTTAAGCCGTTTCCTGGACACACACGTGTGTTCAATATCAATATGTTGTAATCATTATCTTACAATAATTATAGGCATGAATATACACTTGTGTTGAATACGCTTAAGGTGCATTGTGCACTTAAACCGTTATGACAGTAACCTTTGTGACACGGTTGTTTACAAAAAATTGTTTACAACAATTCACAGTGCTGGTAATGTTGTGACATAGTGACCTTTACTGGATCGAAACTGATAAAGCCATTAATAGCTGCCTCAAATTTGAGAACCACATGGTGTCGCATGTACTTCAGGTTAGTATAGAAACTTTGTATGCTTCTGTTTGACTTTGTACTGTAAACAAATGAACGCGCAATGATCTATAGACAGCGGAATGAGGTCACGTTGCTCTTTGTTAAGAAGTAAACAGAAAGCTTTTCTTTCGGATCCTTCTTGTTGTTCTTGTTGATAACATGTTAATAACTGTATTTGCTGTTCCTCTATAGCAATTTTTTTTCCCGGTGTCTTCGTCTTTGATATCACCCCCACTTTGTGGTGGGCGAGAAAAGACGCTAAAGCCTACAACAGTCTACCACCATCCTCTTCTTCGTCCCCTCTGTTAAAAAAATAATTAGTGGCTTATCATTAGTATTACTGTTTTCGCTGTGCTTATAAATGTTATCACTTGACTTGCATCATAACTTTCCAGAAAGCTGAAAAAATGTCCTGTGGTAGTACTGACCACGTTCTTCAATCTGTCAGCCATTTTATGGAAGAGTGGAGGAAGGCAACGTCGTCCTAATTGTCAGACAGAACCCCAGGAGGAAGTTCGCCACATCATTTTTGTAAACTTGAGTTTCATAGTAGGATTTGAGTTTCGTAGGAGGATTTCTCCACCATCCCCCACCCCCTACTCCCCCTCCCCGTGTAATTGGTGGCAGTGAATGCCTGGGATGTGTGTCTGCAAGTCTGTAAAGGACACGGCCTGTAAAGCTCTCATAAACTGTCAGTTACACTTGCATTAGCACGCGCTCACGTCACACACACAATCACTCCCTGACACACGTTATCAACAACTGAGATGAGAGTGACGTTCAAACACTGTGATTATTTCAGGAACTGGTTTATATAAAAAAAAAAAAAAAAATTCACAGTAATCACTCGAAAAATCACATCACAAATTAACTGGACAGAAGGAATTGCGATTAATTATGGCACAGATTCGGAGAAAAATATAATCTCATCTACGTCTGCTATGCTGTCTAATGATCAGTTTACTGTGAGCATCAACACTACTCTAACAAAACAAGTTCTTAATAACCAATGAACGTTAGTCACACTAAGTACTAATCAATACTAAGAAACTATAATAATCATACTATCAAACTATATATAAACAGACGAAACACAAAGAAGAGGAGGGTTTCAGGACCGAAAGGGGAAGAACTCCCATCAAATATTGCACAAACAGACACACATAAAGTCAGTGGTAAGCACATAAGACTCACTGATTTTAGGTGGAACTTCTGGAATCAAACTGTGACCGTGGACTGAAACAACAACAACAAAAAAACCGATAATCGCTACTAGTGGCGCTACTAAACTGTTAAAAAAAATAAACAAACAAACAAACACGGAAGGGCGTATACAAGCAGACGCACCATGTCAATAGTCATTGGTTTCTTCAGAATCACGAAGCAACAAGACAAGTGGGTTACGCCTCGATCGTGTAAGGCTTCACGACGGGTTGCAGCGATTTGCCGTATGTCTCCAACAGTTCCATAGCCAGTCGTGCTGCATCCTGAGGGTTGTCCGTGAGCGGTGTGTTGGTCAGGCCGCGAGTCCACGTGTTGTGATAGCTGGACAGCTTGTTGTCGGCGTTGTCCAGTAGCACGTGCGGAATGCCCAACAGGATGCACAAGATGTGCCCGTGCAGCCGGTCCGTCACCACAACCCGCCCACGCTGCAGGAACAGCAACCCGTTCATCATCATGTTGTGGGCCGTCTCCAGGGTTGTGGCTCCTTTGGGCGAGGTCCAGCCCCGCCAGTCGGACACGCGCACCGATATGTTAGGGGGGAAGGTTGGGAGGGATTTGTAGACTGGAGTTTCGCTGTCTCCCCTGTGTAGCCACACGACATCGTACACAGGGGGAGAGAACCGTGAGATGGGTCCGATCGCGTAAGCCATGTCAGGCGCCAGAAGGAGTTTAGTGCCGTTAGTGAACAATCGCTTAGCGATGTACAGGGAGAGTCGGTCTCTTAGCAAAATGGTCAGCTCTGGATTACAGCAATACATTTTTACCCTGTGGGCAACTGACGCCTTCGATCCATACATGAAAAAACTTTGCGACAGTATGATCGTTTTGTGTTTCGGAAAAGCTTGAAATGCTTTTTCACGACAGTCATTCTCCTGACCGTACCCGATCAAATTTCCTCCCCCGTGCATTAATATGACAACGTCGTCAGTGGCATGCGACGCGGCAAGTTCCTGTGCGTGTTTAAACTTTTCGCCAGTACAACGTACAACATTTATGTAGTACAAAAGTTCAATCTGTAATTTTTCTAGCATCATAACCTCGCCAATCGTAATGGCAGAATCGCCTTTGTTTTCAATAGCAATTGCTCCAATCAAAACAGCGTATTTTTTATCACCAATCAAATCCGAGAAAAGACTTTGCTGCACGCGCTCTGCCTCCGCAATGACCTCATCGGAAGTTTTCTGATATGGAGAAAGGCCGTCCGTTTCTTGTGTCACCTCGATTAGTTTCTTTTTCAGGAAAGCATGCACGTCGGAGATGGGTTTCCGTTCAGGTTGGTAAACGATTGACTTTATCAAGACTTTATCGTCTCGCCATTTTACAAAACCGTGACGAAGATTTTTCCCATAATCTTTGGTGGCGTTCTGTGGTCTAGAGGGTTTCACGTGCAAAATTTCAGAGACTAGTGCCGATTCCGAGAGAATTGCGGTCCCATTATTAAGGATAAGAGAGAGGAAACTGCCTGGACGAAGCGCTCTTCTCGTCATGTAAGTTTCTCTGTTGCCAGTGAATGCAGCGCCACTGGTCTCATCAACATTCCTGGTGAAGGAAGCTAGTGGTCGTGGTATACTAATTCCGTCCCACTGAACTGCAGCTTCAAACATTCCGAAAGCGATGAGTGATGTGAGGAGAAGCAGCTTCAGCCGTGTCGTTTTTTTTATGGTTGATCCTGGCTGGTACGGTTCAGTGCCTGCGCACACACACACACAAGATTACAAAAAGCCAGCGTAATTGATATGGTATACTATGGACAAACATTAACAAAGGAACGAAAGAATCCTCAAGTTTGAGTAATAACAGCCTATATTGTCATGCAGACTGTGTCTAAACCTGTTAACCACTGCTTTCTTCAGATCAACAGAGAGAGAGAGAGGTGGGGGGGGGGGGGGCGGACAGACAGACAGAGGAGGATTGCATTACAACTTCACTCTAGAAAACTGCCTTTATCAGTATTTCGACGTGCTGATCACTGGACCACATTTTTGCACGACTGGGTGGGTGTTAGGGAGTTCAACGTCCTTTTCCACCACGTCCACCACGTATGGGTGATATCAAAGACGGGACAATGAAAAAGGAGCCAGCACTGTACTCCCGGGTGTCTGGGTTATTTACTCTCCATAGATCAGTGAGTTCGCACTCATTTTTAAAACTATTGAAATCGTTTACCACGGCCGAGGGATGTTTCTCTCCACTTATTATGTCGAGATCATTGTTCATGACTGCATTAAAATCGCCACATACAATAATGCGTTCACAGTTGCAATTTTGTATTGTTCTTGTTAAGAAGTGAAACAAATCTGTATTGTCTTTTTGACTTGGTGCATATACATTAAACACACAGGTTTCTTCGTTTTCAACTCTCACGTTGATTGCCAAGATCCTGGAGTCAGTAACATGAGATGACCATTCAAACGGAAAGTGCTTTCTTATCAATATTACTTGTCCTTTGCTGTGTGTAGACCCAACAGAATACACTAACTCCCCTCCCCATTCATTCTTCCATGCATCTGCTACATTCTGGGTAATATAAGTTTCTTGTAAGCATATTATATCATACCTTTTTTCCTTGAAAAGTTTAAATAGCTTTTTTCGTTTCACTCTATTTCGTAGTCCATGTACATTCAAAGAAATTATTTGAAGGATGCCAAGAAATCCAAGAAATGATGTGATGCGGCCCATGACACCTGCATTCCGACTAGGACTTTCGAGCAGGGAAGTGTGCTGGCTGAACCGGTAGGTGAACTTGTTAATGATTGTGGTTCGCCGAGTGCATGTGGACGTGATTTGGACAAAACTGAACTTAATTACGAATTTGTTGCATCAGGGGCAGATAATGGTTGTAATTTTGAACTGTTGCCTGGTGTGCATGACACTGTATGGGTAGACGATAAAAGTATAGATCAATTTACTGTGACACGGGACAGTGCTGGGTCGGACACTGCGTGCTCTGTAAACGAGGTCAGTGTGTCAACGGACTTCAGTGCTAAGAAGGGCAGTGTGTATGTGGGAGATGCCAGTGCGCGTAACACAGAAAGTATACACACCAAAACTGGAACAGAAACAGACAGTCTGAAGTTTCTCACATATAATGTTGAAGGCTTAACTGGTATACAAGATACAGACATATTTAGTCAGCTGAATATGTTCCATTTTGCTCTTCTTGTAGAGACATTTTCTGCATCTGTGCCTGCGGATATGTTTACAAATCACAAAGTGTTTGTCTCTCCGGGTTTGAAAATGTCTGAGGCTGCAAATCGTTTGTCTGGTGGTGTTGTTCTATTAGTACAGAAAGAGATATCTCATTTTGTCTGTCAGGTTCATGTAGAGTTTGACAACATGATTGTTTTACGTGTATCTAGAGAGCTCATGCAAACTGAAACAGACGTGATACTTTTGGGTGTGTATATTCCTCCGGCAGACTCACCGTATTATAAAGAAACAGAAATTCACAACGGGATTTCCATGTTGGAAGACTGCATCCTAGATATCATCAGACAGAATGGAGACAACCCCCTCATTATATTTGGTGACCTTAATGCTAGGACAGCTAGTGAGAACATGTCTGAAAGTGAACCATTGGAAGGTGTTAATCCTCTTGATAATTGTGATAGTGATACAGGGCATGACTTCGATCGCACCTCTGTGGATAGTACAGTGAATGCTTTCGGTAGATATTTATTGCAGGTGTGCAATGAGTTTGATCTGTTTATAGTTAATGGTCTCTCTCATGGAGATTTTTCAAGTGATTTCACATATGTGTCTGCTACAGGATGTAGTGTAGTGGACTATTTTGTTATGTCAAAGGTGTTGTATGAGAAGTGTAAGGCATTGTTGGTTAACCCTACAGTTGATTCAAAACATATGCCAGTTGAACTACACCTTGGGGTGAGGTCTTGTGATGTCTTGATTTCTGGTCCTAAAACATGTAACAGCTACAGATATGACAAGTTTGTATGGAATAGTGAAAAACTGGATGAATTCAAGCAAAAGTTGCAGTCTGAGGAAGTGGTAGTGTGTTTTGAGGAGGCTGTATTGCTAATGCATGATGATGTGAATATTGCATTGTCCAGGTTTAACGATGGCCTCAGACTAGCCGGCAGTTGTATGAAGAAAACAATATTTACAGGAAATAGAAAGAGGCAAGTCTGGTTTGACTTGGAATGCAGGCAGAGTAGAAGACTACTGAGGAATAAACTGTTAAAACTTAATAAAAACCATAATGATGAAAACAGAATGTCATATATACAAAAAAGAAGAGAATATAAAAAGTTGTTGCACCAAAAGAAGCAAAATCACAGACTACAGACACTTAGCACTTTAAAAGAGAGTATGACTTATCAGAAACTATTCTGGGGAACATTGAAGGCTTTACAAAAGAAAGGTTCTATCTCTGCCGAGGCTTGGTATACACATTTTAGTAATGTTTTTACTTCACTCCCAGGGGTTACAGACATGGTAGATTCAGCTGACTGCCCTCCCCATGTACATAGTGATACTGATGGTGGTGGTGATTGGTTGAATGACCCTATTACTGTTCATGAAGTGGAACAAGCTATTAAGTCGTTAAAAAATAATAAACCTGCAGGCCCCGATGGCCTCATTGGTGAGTTTTTCAAATACTCCACTGATGTGATCTCACCCTTCCTGGTTGCCTACTTCAACTATCTTTTTGATAATGGGAAATTTCCAGATGCATGGACTGAGTCCATCATACAACCTCTACATAAGAAAGGTGATATTAACCAACCAGACAACTACCGTGGCATCTCTCTTCTCAATATTTTCAGTAAAATTTACAGTTCAGTTTTAAACAAAAGAATTAATACATGGGTAGAGGAGAATAATGTGGATGGGGAAGAACAGGCGGGTTTTAGAACAAATCATAGTACGGTAGACCATATATTCACTCTGTTGTGTATGGTACAAAAACAGTTAGTTAAGTATAAGAAATTATATGTGGCATTTATTGATTTTCGTAAAGCGTACGATTCTGTGACCAGAAATAAGCTGTGGAATGTGTTGCAAAAAAATGGTATTAATGGAAAATTATTTCAAGCTATCAAGAGTATGTACACAGTTGTAAAAGCAAGAGTGCGTGTTCGTGGCGGCGACCTTACAGAATGTCTTGAATGTCCAAGGGGACTTAAGCAAGGAGAAATCTGTAGTCCGGTATTTTTTTCATTATTTATTAATGAGTTAACCGCAGAAATTCGACAAAATGGGCGTCATGGAATCCAGGTATCACCTGATCTTGTACAGTTATTTATCCTACTGTTTGCAGATGACCAGAGGCGCCAAACTTGCCATGCTAATAGACATTGATAAGAACTATATACCCATACCACTTTAAATGACCTTGACTTTGAGTCAAGGTCATTAAAGCTGTCTGTTGTCAATTTCAATATTACCGTCTTTGGAGAAACTACAAATACTAGAGGCATCCAACTTCGTGTAATGATAGACATCTTATTTGAATGACCTTGGCCCAAGGTCAAGGCCATATAGTCAGTTTTGGGGAAAAGTGTAATATTGCCAGGAACTAAGAACACCAGAGACACCTTACTTGGCTTGATGATAGATAGTGGTAAGATTTTTTACAAACATACTCTTTTGAATGACCTTGACCCATGTCACAAGGGAGCCATGGAGGCTTTTGCCTCTCTAGTTTTGATGGCCAGGAACTTGAAATTGTAAACATGTACAAATATTTGGGTATTTTTATGTCAACCCGTTGCACATTTACACATGCACTTGAAGACCTTGCATCCAAAGCACGTCGAGGGGTTATTGGAATATTGAAGGTACTGTGGCATCTTGGTGACCGCACCCCGTCCTTATTTTTTAAAATGTTTGATATGCAAATTCAACCGATATTGTTATATATGGCAGTGAAATATGGGGTCTGAGTTCAGGTACTGGTATCATTGAAAAGGTTCACATGTTTGCGTTAAAGAGATTCCTTGGTGTAACTACAAGAACTCCAAATGCAATGGTTTATGCCGAATGTGGTCGTTACCCTCTGTATATTAATGCATATGTCAGATGTATTTCCTATTGGCTTAGAATTACTAGATTACCAGAAACTCGGCTTCCACGTAAATCATACAACATGTTACTTACTCTGCATCAACAAAATAAGGTCACATGGGTACATTTTGTCATGGTTACTCTATTTCAATACGGTTTTGGTTTTGTTTGGGAATCCCAAGGGGTTGGTCACACTAGTTCATTTCTGAGAGTGTTTAAACAGAGACTTTTAGATTGTTTCCAGCAGGATTGGCACTGCAAGATTGACGAAAGCACAAGATTCCATTTGTACAAAATGTTTAAGACTGATATTGTTCAAAGTTCATACTTAGCTGATCAGAGATGCTATTATAAAATTCCGACTGGGAATCAGTGATCTAAAGTGTCACAAACTCCGTTATAGTGCTGATAGAAACGTGTGCATAAAGTGTCCATTCTGTGACCAGGAGGAAACGGAGGTACATTTCCTCCTTGTCTGTCCACAATATGATATATTGCGTGAACAGTACATACCTGGCAAATTTAGTCGAAGGCCATCCAAGTTCCGTTTTGCCATTCTGATGGCAGATAGTAGGCCAAAACTAACCCGACAGCTAGCTTCTTTTGTTTATGAAGCATTGGAAATGCGTAGAGCCGGAATATTAGCCTAGTGTTACACATATATATATGCAGTGATTTAGGTCAACCACTGTATGTTCTGGTTATCACAAAACAATACAAGTTCATATAATTTCTTTGTAAGTGTGACTGTGTTCAGCTCTGTGTAAACAATGGCATGTGCGAAATGTTCAGTATTGTAGTGTTTGTGTAAAGTATGGTCTGTGTTATTGTGTGTGGATGTCATGTACACGTATAGTGCATACTGTCTACTGTATAGAGATCTTTGTAATATATGATATTGTATTCGTGTGTTGCCTACCTCCCCCCCCCTTTCAGTCATGGGCCAAAAGCCTAACTGGAATAAAAACTTGTCATTGTCATTGTCTTGTCTATCGGTCGGCGGCGTTTCACGGACTCCGAACGGCTACGCGGTGGGACGATACCGAGCGATGAGGAGATGTTACTCTGTCGCAGCTTCGCACGCGCGGACTCTCGGGCGTCACTGTTTAAAGCTGTATTATCGACAGCCGCATTTAGCTACGGTCACAACCGGCCGTACGGGCTCCTACGGCCAAAAATCGTGGCAAATCTTGCGAACGGTGCACGGGCGTCCTGCGAAATTTCCAGGTCGCAAGGAGGCCGCAGAGCGCTGCGGCCGGTTTTCGACATGATCAACAAACTCTACGATCACCTGCGATTGTTTACATACTTGCGTTGGCCGCACGGCCACTCTACGGCCAACACACGATTGCCGCAAGTGCATCGTACGACTTTGACCTCTGGCGAGAAAAATAGGTCACCATGGCCGCACGGCGGCCGCACGATGAACGCACAAGTGACGCACGGTTGTCTTGCGTGCTTCCCACGAGGATCGCACGATGGCCGCACGTGATCACAGACCGCAAGTCGGTAGTACGATGTTCCCACGATCCACGCACGTGCTCCGTGAGTGCTCCGCAAGGCTGACGCAAGACCAGGTGCGGGCCCGGGGGATGTTGGTGTGCAATGTAGAAGTGTTGCAGTGCTGTGTCAGTGTCTGTCAAGTTGTGTACGTGTCCATAGCTTTGTCAAACTCTCTGTTAATAATATCCAAATCCTCTGATGTCTTCTTTCCGTAAACAAACTACATGTATATATGTAGGCTGGTCCCTATATGCATGAAAAACGCGCGTCGGCCATGGCCGTCGAACGACCGACGCACACCACGCGTACAGAGCACTTACGATAGCCGTACGGCGCACGCACGACACCCGTATAGCCCGTGCAAACATCGTCAACATCGCACGAACGTCGTACGAAGGCGTACGACCTCCGTACGATAACTGCGAGGACAACGTACGATCCGTACGGCCGTCGTACGATTTTTGACCAACTGAAATCGCAAGACGTTACCTGTGCGAGACTTGCGGGGAACGTACGCCATCGCACGTATATCGTACGCACGATTTGCAACCTTTTTTTTTTTTTTTTTTCAGATCGTAGAAGCCGCAGGCCGCAGACATTTCGTGGAGATCGCAAGCATAATTTCAGTGGGTTTCGTTTTTGCCACTGACTCACACTCAGAAGCATAATGTGTGTGTGTGTGGGGGGAGGGGGCGGGGGGGGGGGGGGGGGGTGCGTGCGTGCGCGCGCAAGCGCGCGTCTAAGGCGATAGACAGAGAGGGTCTCTTCTCCGATACCAGTAAGGCCTCGGTCACAACCGGCCGCACGATTTTTTTATGCTTGCGATCTCCACGAAATGTCTAACTAAAGGACAAGCTTAGAGCAGACCAAGTAGGACCTCGCTGTTCATTCACACGAAAGCTTAGAGTGTCGAATGCGATATATTGAATTCTGCTGGCCGTGTGAAAGGGAACTGCAACCGCATGCATCCAGTCAATCGTGTCGACAAGGGTGGGACAGACCCGATCTGTGCTTCTCATTTTGCAATTTGGCTTCTGTTTGCTCAGTATACTGTGTTTGGTAAATCAGTCGCCAAGATTTTCTGCGAAAACTTTTCATTGAGCCGCTTTCGTTTACCTGTTGAACAGAAGAAGTTAATCCTGGGTCTAATTTATTTCAGTCGGGGTTGTCAGGTTGTCAGGTTCTCCCTTTCTTCCCGGCATAAGTGAAAATGTCAGTGAAAGCGCGAGCTGGAAATCCGTTAAAAATACGAAATCAGCAACAAATATACCTCCAGAAAACCTTATGTTTCAAAGCTTGTGAACTAACGTTTTCTGAACTATGCATATGAAATAGCTGACAACCTTGGCGTAATCGAAAGTTCGGGCGCAAATACGAGGTAGAAAGAAACTAAAGTAACAAAATGATCCTAAAACATACCTCCCGAAAAAAAACTCAAGTGAAAGTGATGTAAAATGTTATTGACGTGTACTCCTAAAATCTTCATGAGACAGTGCGGGGGAAAAAATGACGTCAATGTACGACGTCAAAGTGCTAATTTGGAACAGTTTCAATTCCTGAAAAGATCGAGCTTGTCAGGTTTTTAAAAGAAAAAAGAAAAAAAGAAAAAAACTTTCGTTTTAGGCTGTTTTCACTTACGCTGAGAAGAAACGGAAAGACAAAGAACACTCTCGGCTATAAAATGCATTAGGTTACAACTTCTCGGGCAACAATGGCTCAATAAATAGTTGCTGTTGAAAATCGCTGGTGACTGACATACTAAACGCATTAGGCTATATCTGGTACGATGTCAGGCGCCACTGAACAAGCTCTAAACGGTTCGTTAACCTATTTATGTATGTTGAAAGATGTGCCTGATCCTGTGACCTTACCTTATAAGGGAGGCCATTCAAAATGATATGTCTGAAAAGCCCTTGTCACCAGCTTGGTATTTCTACTGTTTATGCCTCCTGAGAAAAAGCAAAAGGTAAAGTTTACCACAGACCGACAGACGAAAAGACAGACGACAGACAGACAGACAGAGGACAGATGGTTATCAAATAGATTCACTTTGTTACACACGTGAGTCAAAAAGTTATCTTCTGATCTATTTTATTTTCAGGTTCGACATGCATTGTTGCGTCAGTGTTTCTACACCTGGCCGCGCTGGTGGTTCTGACAGTAACACTGTTCTGATCCTGCACGTCCATGTCGTCATTACTCAGCTTGAAAACATAATCTCTGAAAAATGAAAACGAGTTCTCTCTCTCTCTCTCTCTCTCTCTCTCTGAGACAAGCCATCTTGAAGTAAAGTTAACTCTGTTCATCTGTCTGTCGGCCTGTTCTGTCGGCCTGCCTGCATGTGTGTCTGCATCTCTCTCTCTCTCTCTCTCTCTCTCTCTCTGTGGCTGTGTGTCATCAATAGTTTAGTATTATCAACTGCTGTGATATGTGTTTTAGTGGTGGATAGCAACGGCAAGTTTGTATATGACGTTTATCTCTGCCAAACCTTTAACCGTTGAAAATAAGGATCATTAGCATCATCCCTACCTAAGATTATGGTCCGCATAACATTAGTCTTATCAATGGCTGTGGTATTTCAGTTTTGTTTGTTTCTTTCTTTCTTTCCTTTGTCTTTGATCATCTCTGGGATTTTCAAAGCAATACAGCATGTGGTTATGCCTCCTGATTTGAAACCTGGCCACAAAGAATCTCTCTCTCTCTCTCTCTCTCTCTCTCTCTAGTTGCAGCAGGCAAAGGATTAAAACATAATTCCGCAGGTAAAATGTTAATCATGGCGCCCCTTGCCTTGATGTGACTTCCCCGATCACTCATTGTTTACCCGAACTAGTAAAATTTATACACACAGTTTGAGGAGGCGGCCCCGGCGACTTATGGTCCCTTTTGTGAGAACGGGACACATATAATTATGCTCGTTTCCAACATGATCATTAGCTACATTCAACCTTAAAACTTTCACATAAGTTGTATTAGTTGTTTAAGTACCCGAACATTAAAAATAAAAATCTCAAAGTCGCAAAATTTGACCCACCACCGGGTTCTTTCACTTTATCAAAAATGGCTGGGTGACTTTCGTGTGTTCCCCTTTTATGTATCACGATATAAAGCTTGTGTTAAAAGCCTTGAGTGTGATTGTGAAAAAATAAAACCTATCTACAAATATCTGTGCATTCTTGTGTTGGTCATTTCTGTGAAGATACCACAGAGAGGGTCATAAGACAATTTGCTTGATTTCAAAGCCAAACTGAAAACCTTGTTGTTCACACTGTCCTACGATTAGTTTTACCACAGATCTTGACCCGTTCTGACCCCTGTTGCTGGTGGAGTGGCAGGTAGTGTGTGTGCGTGCGTGCGTGCGTGCGTGCGTACGTGCGTGCGTGCGTGTGTGTGTGTCTGTGTGTGTGTCCGTGTGTCCGTGTGTCTGTGTGTTAAAGCTCATATATATCATATAGAGCAGACAAAAAATCATTCACTGAATGTGCTTTTTTCGTGGACATACACAGCAATTTTATTTTATCATTCCATTCATTCATTACCATTCAACAGGCAAATGTTACAATACACAGACAAGAACAACAGTAAAATCCCCCCAAACATACAACTTCACTGCACACACCCCCAAAACATCCTCATCCTAGGGACGTACACAGGATGCGCCGCGATCAGTTTCATAGTCTTTGCCTCACAGGTCCCGTTCATAAGGACGTGCGCGATGTTGTGGTGAAAGCCGCCGATAGGGGCAATGCCGAGGCCAGCCGCCTCCAGACAGAACCCCACGTACACGTCCTCCATGAAGAAGAAGGGAGTATCCTGGGAGACGGCCGCTATACCTTCTGCGACGCCCAGCCCGCCAACGTACGCGAAGCCGACACAGTACGAGGGGTATTCGTACGGGAAATACTCGCGTGACACGTACCTGTAGGCAGACATAAGTATCACGAAATCGATGAATGATCCACTCAGTCAGTTGGCCAGTCAATAGGCCAGTCGGTCGGGGGGGGGGGGGGGGGGGGAATGGGGGATTGGGGGGGGGGTATAATTTGCCGCTGATCTGTTAAGTAGCACTGTCCTTTAATTCGTATGTACGATAAAGCCTTCTGACGTTTTTTTTTTTTTTTTGGTTGGTTTTTTTTTTTTTAATTTATATATATATTTTTTTGTTGTTTGCATTATTAAAAAAAAATTACTATGATTTTTTTTTTTTTTGGGGGGGGGGAGGGGTCGTGTTTTGATATCTTTTGTATTTTGTTCTTTCTTGGTTGTTTCCTGCAATATCCTAGGTTTATACTGCCCCGTAGACCAGTTTGCATCAGCTGTCCAATGTTACATTTACTTATTTATTTTTTTTTATTTTTTAAATTTTATTATTATTTTTATTTATATATTTTTTATTTATTTTATTTATTTATTTATTTTTTTTTTTGGGGGGGGGTGGGGGGGGGGGGCTGCCCTAACTCTTTGCCAGCTCCAGTCGTGTTCCTCACGGGTCATGGGTGGAACCCACGGAGGACTCGGACGCTGGGATAATTTTTTATTATGCATGATGATGGAGATGAGGATGATGGTAAGATGACGCTATGGAGGTCCGTGTGGTTTGGGACTGCGGGACAGGGCCGCATTCCACGCTTCCTGTCATAAATATCCCGGTATTAACCAGGCCCGGGAACTGCGGCACCTGCGGTGCCGGCCATGTCATCATCCACATCATAAGACGTGTCATACGAGGGCCTCTCATTATGTTTTGCAACCTGGACGAACTAATGACGTCACTACTTTTCTGTTTACATCACATCGTAGACCAGTTTCATAATACTTATGAAAACAAAAATTACTTGATTCCGTACAACCGTTTATATTCCATGCGACAAAATGTGCAGTAAGGGTGACGGGTCTTTAGCCGGCAGTGTTGACCTTTCTGGAAGGGATTTTCGAGCCATGATGCATTGTGACTACTGCTAGGGAAAATCTGTTCAGGGCTGTTTTCAAAGTTCAAAACACTGTTTTGGAGATCAATCTCCGTCCAAAGCCACTGGTTTTAGGTGGTTCCGACGGTTCATGTTTGGCCAAACAACAGCTGAAGACGATGACCGTTGTGGTCGAATGGCAACGACCGTTACCCCAGAAAACCTCTCTAGGGTAGAATCCCTGATTAAGAAGGACCCAAAAATGATGTACGCTGTAACACAGGATATCATGAAGATGTCATCGGGAAATCTTATTTGCATAAACTTACGACTGCCTTGGCACAGGGAAACGTTGTACCAGTTGGGTGCCCTATAACCCGACTGAAGAGCAGAATCGGGGTAGGGTGAACTGGTGCACCCACATGCTAAGAAAATTTGACGGAGGAAGGTCCCCTCGGGTCTGGGACATCGTAATAGGAGACGAAACCTGGGTATACCAATACGACCCCGAAACGAAGCAACCGTCGGCGGTGTGGGTCTTCCCAGGTGAGAACCCACATGTGAACTTCAAAAGAAACAGAAGTGCTTCCAAACAAATGATAGCCTGTTTCTTTGCAAAATCTGGCCACTTTGCCACCATACTGCTTGAGGAGAGAAAGACGGTTACGGCTGATTGGTATGTTAACCACTGTTTGCCTAAATCTTCCAGGCATGGTGCAAACAGCGTCCCCGAGCGGGTGTCCGTGGTCTACTGCTTCATCATGAAAGTGCCAGCGCGCACATAGTAGCTGCAACTCTGGACTGTCTAGCCGAAAATAATGTTCAGCTGTGTTACCCACCCACCATATTCCCCTGGCTTATCCCCCTGTGACTGTTTTTTGCTTCCTTCCGTCAAGAGGCAGTTGAAGGGAAAGCGGTTTCGGAGTGCAGAACATGCCCGAGCATTGTTCGAGGGTGTCATTTTGGACCTACCCCAGTCAACGTGGTCGGGTGTCATGGACTGCTGGTTTGAGGGGATGGCAAATTGTGTACAGGCTGATGGGAGGTTCTTCCAAAACCCTGAGTAGACAGACTGGTTGTAAGTGTTCTTAAACAGCCAGGTTGCAAAACATAATGAGTGGCCCTCGTACTAAGGGAAGCACCCCCAAACTAGCACCCGTGAAGTGGGTGAAACTCGGCACTGTGGCAACAGCCTCCCCATCGGGCCCATAGCACACCCGCTCTGGGCAGGAGCCGACCTAGGTAGGAAAAATCCCGCTTTCCTCAGCTGGAACTCGAACCCGGGTCTCCCGGTCCATGATACGAAGTGCAAACCACTACACTACGGGGGCCGGTCAATGTTACATTTTGGGTTTTTTTTTTTTGTTGTTTTTTTGTTTGTTTGTTTTTTTGTTTTTGTTTTTTGTTTTTTTGTTTGTTTTTTTTTTGGGGGGGGGGGGGGGTTTGCACGTACTGTATACACACTTAGCCGCGAATTAGTCTTTGAGCCTCGCGCGGCGTTAAGCTCAAAAACTCACGCACTCACTTGGATGTTGTTGTTACTGGCTTCTTTTTTTTTCTTGCTTGCCCTTACGTGGTGGAAAAGGACGTTCAGCTCCCAAACACCCACCCACTTCCCCACCCTTGATATTTTTTGTTGTGTTGTGTTTTTGTTTTGTGAATGTTGTTGTCGTGGTGGTGGGTGTGGTGGTTGCTGTTGTTGGTCCCAACATAAAGCGCACTACCATTTTGACTTGGGGTCCCTGATGACGGTTGTCCAAGTTCGACACATCCCGCCCAGGTTCTGCTGCAGCGCCTTCCCTTTTCTCGCCAGGGCCGCCTTTAGGTTTGCTGTGTTCACCCACACGTCGTCGTCTACCTTCATGAAGAACCTGTCAGAGGATGAAGGCAGTCAGAGCACGGGGATCGTTTACAGGCCACAGTCAGCTCTGTACAATCGGGTTTCACTACGCTTACCCTCTGTAATGACCCCAAACAGGCTAACCGAGACATGAGCTGAGACAACTAACCACTGAGAAGGAAAAAAAAAAAAAAACATGCTCGGTGACAAGGAAAGTGGACAGTTCTGAACAACTTTGTGGTCAAAGTGCTATTTCACAGTGTGCACAGAAGCGGTGAGTTCTGTCGCAGTCGACCACCAGCACAGCATATTTTAAGCCTGTTTCAGAGATTATTTCCTGCATGAGTTGTCTCCCTTGCCGCAACAAGCACGCATTTTCCGTGGCAGAGGACAAAGTTGCCATGAAAAATGCATGCATTGCGGTTCTGTGTATGCACGGGGGACAACTCATGGGGAAAACAAGCCTGGCATGTGGACTATTTGTATTCATGCGCGGCTGGCACAATAGCTAGCAGACGACAGAGAAAATGAGGGGTATGTGGTCGCTGCTAGTATTGCCAAAATATCTGCCTGAGAAATGGCCAAGAACGTTGGTTTGCATGCCCTTCTCGCATTAACCAGTACAGCTAGATATACGGATAGATAGATAGGCGCCATGCTAGATTTTGCGTTCACAAACATGGCTTTTGTGTGTGTGTGTGTGTGTGTGTGTGTGTGTGTGTGTGTGTGTGTGTGTGTGTGTGTGTGTGTGTGTGTGTGTCTCGCGGTGTGTTCGAGTCTCTGTGTGTGTCAGCACATACACATACGGTATCACTATGTGTTTGTCCTACACCTATCACAAAATGATGTTTTCTGCCTGTCGTTGTGTTCAGCGAATAGGAGTGACATTCTGCGCAAACCTCTCGCCTGAAATTATCATATATTTTGGCTGTGTGAATTTGACATGCAAAAAAAAAAAGAAAAAAAAAAGGCAAACAACATCAAGGACCCAACGGTAGTTATATTATATGCAAGGTTATTTAGATGGTTGCCTCCCTTGAACTGTACTCACTGATATCTCGCAGGGCAAGACGACAATATTCGTGTTACCGATCAAAACAGCTTGTGTAAAATGTCTCTAAAAACCCACAATATTACTTTTTATGTAGAACGATCACTATAAATGAAGAATTCTTTTGTCATTCATAAGATTACTTTAGCTGACCATTTCACACACCTTTCAGTGCTAGTGTTACTGAATTTGGAAACAATGAAGAACGAACAATGACCATATTACCGGCCCCCGTGGTGTAGTGGTTAGCACTTCGGATCATGGACCGGAAGACCCGGGTTCGAGTCCCAGCCGAGGCAAGCGGGATTTTTCTTACCTAGGTCGGCTCCTACCCAGAGCGGGTGTGCTATGGGCCCAATGGGGAGGCTGTTGCCACACAGCCGAGATTCACCCACTTTACCGGTGCGACTTAGGGGGTGCTTCCCTTGGTATGACACGTCATGTGATGTGGATCATTACACGGCCGGAACCGCAGGTGCCGTAGTTCCCGGGCCTAGTTAACGCCGGGATATTCATGACAGGAAATGTGGAATGCGGCAGTGTCTCGCAGTCCCAAATCACACGGACCTCCATAACATCATCTTCCCTCGGTTGTCCAAGAAAACTGTAGCTTTTAGCAATCAGCATCGACAAACTTCTCAAAAAAATTCTTTCACGGATAACAGAGCGTTTAAAACAGTAGGTTTTCGCATGAAGATTCATTACGCTGAAGTTCAGGGGGTGCTTTGCCATATAAACGGGCTAACTCCATTTTTTGCCACCCTCGTGGGTGCGCCTGAAATACTCTATCTTGATGATTGGTATAGCTCTTAATGCGATACAATGTTGTTTACACTTTGCGCGAGTGGTCTAACATTCAGATTCTACGACTGTTGATACACTGCTGGAGGGCTCAGTGTGGTCGCCGCTTCATCGAGTACGCTTTTGTTGGCTCAGTGCCAGCATTACAGACGCTGTCACTGTCCAGATGTCCACGTGGTGTGATGATATATACCAAGAAAACAAATCAGAACGACCCGTTAGCATAAAGATGGTAGCATTAGCCACTTTAACTAAAACCCGTTGCAACCCGAAATATGACCCAGCGTACGCCAAGTACAATAGGACGTGTAAATTACAAACGATGTTTCACCACGCAGTTCGCATTAATATATACGCTTTATCCCAAATATTTAGCTCAAAGCGCCGCGAGCTAAACCTAACACGCGGAGAGAACCACCGACGGTCGGCCAGAATGAACGGTACCACATACGAGAAAGAAACATTCTTCGCCCCTAGTGGGACTCGAACCTGACCTCTCGCATCCGTGGCGATGTCTCTTACCCACTGGACCGCCGACCGCCCCGACAGCATTAAAATGGAAGTATCAGCCACTTTCAAACTCGTTGCAACCAGTGCTGACACACCACCACATAGGACGTGTAAATTACGAACGATGAATCACCACGCAATTCGCATTATCATGCTAAACTAGAAAATTAATTACCAGAGAAAAGAACTTGCCGACAAGAACCAGGATGGGACAGGCTATAAACTGTGAAACTTAATTTGGCTACTTGCGACGCAGGCAAACGTGTGTGCCATAAAAATCAACTGTTATCTGCAGAAAACTTTATCTGCAAGAACGTTGGTTTGCATGCCCTTCTCGCATTAACCAGTACAGCTAGATATACGGACTGATAGATAGATAGATAGATAGATAGATAGATAGATAGATAGATAGATAGATAGATAGATAGATAGATAGATAGATCCATCCTTTCTCACTCACTTGGCGTGGCGACACCTGGTGGCAGCCCATCTCAGCCCCATCAACGTCTTGAGCGTCAGGTTGCGGTAAGAGTCGAGAAAGTCGCTCACCAGCACGTCCCGGAACTGGCGACTCTCCTCCCTCACTCGCTTCATCACAGCGCCGTCTGGCGTCGTCCCAAACAGGAAGACGTGTCGGTAACTTGACGTGTTGTTCTGTGTGATGGAAGCCCAAGTCTGTCTGACGGCGTCCCGGCGCATGCGTGCTTTGAATGACGTCACAATGAGAAATATGATCTCCACGGTTTGGTCTTTCTGCGTGCTGCAGAGGTGTGGTTCGTCTATCAGGAAGGGAAAGTCTGAGTTGAAACAACGGTTGCAGCGTTTTGGGCGCGGGGTAACTGAGTCCGTTAAAGATTCTTTTCCCGTGTCCCTCAGTTTCACTCGTCTATTGCTATCGTCGACACCAAATCTGTTTTCGGCTTTCACCTTGCTCATGGCTTGACCTTGAATCGTTAAGTTCTGTATGACATCTTTCGTCAACGATTTCCTGACATTGTGACCTGATACGTATCTTCCTGTATCCGTAGTAGCGATTATCTTCTGAGAATCGCCAATCGTACACCAAGTCAACATGATGCACACAAAGGGGACATATAAGATTATCAGTAAAGCAATTCTCTTCAACTGGAAACGCATTTTTTGTGTGTGTGGATTCTGCACTTCAAAGGCCTAAATCAAATTAAACTGTGGTACTGGACCGGCATGTAAAAGTCGGAGCTAGGGAGTTTAGCCCCGGTGTAGGATCCGGTCCGGTCCCCCCTCTGAAGTAGTCCCCCGGGGGACCAATTCGTGGCAAAAACTGCTCTATAATGGTCCCCCCTTAGACATCCAGCCTCGTTTTCGACTGGTCCCCCTGGGCGATTTTGGTCCCCCCTCGCATCCAAAATAGGCCCCCTCTCGAACTGGTCCCCCTCTTTTCTAACCAATGTAGAGCTATGTCAGTATTTATTTTTAACTTTATTGTTATAGTGTGTGTCAACTCAGTAGAAAACGTGACTCTGGATCTCTCTCACTCTCTCTCTCTCTCTCTCGCCCCCCACACTTTCTCTCCTCCCCCCATCTCTCAAACACACACACACACACACACATTATGCACGCACGCACGCGTGCACACTCACTCACGCACGCACGCACGCAAACACACACACACACACACACACACACACACACACACACACACACACACACACACACACACACACACACACACACACACACACGCACACACACACACACACACACCTCTTTCGTTATATATTTATTTTCATTTTTGTACAGAGATGTTATTCAAGATGATCTTGAACTGGGTCAAGGTTACAGTGTCAAATCTAAACTTTTAAAAGTGATTTAACTTCGTAGATTTGCCGTTCTATGTAGCCTATACTTTTGTTTTTTATTTTCTCTTTTCTTTTCTTTTTGTGGGATGAGAAAACGATCGCCACTAAAAAACAAAAGTATAGGCTACATAGAACGGCAAATCTACGAAGTTAAATCACTTTTAAAAGTTTAGATTTGTTTTCTCTTTTCTTTTTTTTGTGGGATGAGAAAACGGTCGCCACGCTTCTTGACACGTCACGTGACTCGTGTCAAACATGCCTATAATTATAAGTACACGACAATTCATTCCGTCAGCCAGTCTTCGTTTTTCATTGACTATCATCATGGACGACACTCTGTATGACAACGTGTTGAACTATTTGAAAAATGGCACTTACCCTCTGACCGCGAAAGGGGAAAACCGTGATGTGAGAGAGAGAGAGAATATTGATTGACTTATTTATTTATTGTTTGAAATTCTAATAATATTTAATGTTCAGTATTCGGTACAACCATCTCATAAACAAACAGAAAAAAAAAGAACCAATGCAAAAAAACAACTGAAAGAAACAAGAACACAACCAAACAAATATATCTCACACACACAAAAATAACAACAAGCACATAAATCGGAAAAAAAAAATTAAAAAAAAATGTTCCTATGGCCCTGTGCTTTTGGGGACAATAAAGTTTTGTAACAATAAAGTTAAAAATAAATACTGACATAGCTCTACATTGGTTAGAAAAGAGGGGGACCAGTTCGAGAGGGGGCCTATTTTGGATGCGAGGGGGGACCAAAATCGCCCAGGGGGACGAGTCGAAAACGAGGCTGGATGTCTAAGGGGGGACCATTATAGAGCAGTTTTTGCCACGAATTGGTCCCCCGGGGGACTACTTCAGAGGGGGGACCGGACCGGATGCTACACCGGGTTAGAGTCTAACCTAGAAAACTAAACTAGCTCTAGTGATAATATTTTTGTTTTAAATCAGGAAACGGGTCCACTCCAGCAAGATGCCTATGCCGTTATAGAAGGAGTTTTGTCTTTCTTTCTTTGCTTCGTTTTTATTTTTTATTTTTTATTTTTTTTATTTAATTTTGTTTTGGAGTTTCTTTTGTCCTAGTCTGGGCAGGCCCATAGCCGTGGGTTAAATAAACCTCGAGTTCTACATACGGGCCCTGGACATCAAAAACATTGAAGTAGTTGCTTGAATCTTGAAGATAGCGCCAGTTTGCCAAAAAATAGAAAGAAAAAAACGTCTGTGTCAACTTGAGCCACACTATCCCTTGCTGAACCTTGAAGATAGCGCCAGTCTGCAAAAAGAGAAAGAAACAAAAAACTTCTGTGTCAAGTTGGGCCACACTGTCCCTAACGATAATTATTCAATCTGATTTGACAACATCAGGACACCTTGAGAAAGCGTCAGCGAATAATTTATAGCCGTTTCACATGCCGTCCACGGTCTATGGGAAGCAACCCT
>JACVVK020000345.1:270000-287500 GCA_018292915.2 Batillaria attramentaria | reverse complement strand
ATAGCTGAACTTGATTGAAATGTTCACGGCTTCAACCGGCCGTCTGCGGAAGTTAGAATGGGATCCCTTATGGCGCACGGCGAAAACTGAAGGGAATTAACTCATTGTTATTTCAGAGTTATCTTCCAATTGCCCTCACACCAACCCGCGCGCACTTTCCTGCGACATTTTTCACGAAAGGATACTAACACGGATACTTCCTCAATCAGTCTCAATCCGCGTTGTGATTTCTTCGTCGTGGTTGAAGTTAAGCAGTGTGTTTGAGTGTACTGTATTTGTACGTCCATTTTCCCCCTTTATTTCAAAACAATATGATCTCTGTCAGTTTAGACAGAGATTGTCGTCTGAGTCCGACAAGGAAGCGTGTGAGCCTACAAGCAAAGTAACGTCGCGTCACTGATACCTTTGTCTTAGCGGCCGACTATTTTGGGACATTGACTAGAGTGGTTTTAGATCTTTAAATGCTAGAACTGAAAAGCCTGCTTCAAGTTTCAAAGAAAGCCTTTACGGATACATGTCTGCAGTTACTAAATTGTACAGACCAGGCAGGAACCAGATCTATCTATTATCTTGAAATGTTCGCACTCGATCACCCATACCAGTAGCATACTGCTCCCGGATTGTACTTCACAATGTCGCTGGTGGCGTTTGTATAACTCAGAATTACTGCAAATCTTGTCTATTGCTTCCTCAGCAACCGCGTAGAACACGTCAGCGACTTTGGCAGGCAAGATTCAATTTTCTCAAAATATGACGTTAGCGAAATATTCAGTGGTTACTGACCTGGGATATTCTGAATAGTTTCGCAAAGTCGAAGGACGCGGTCTCGCTCCTCACATCAAACAGCAATATTTATCTACTAGTGGTTTTAAGTTTCTATAAATGTTCGTGTGAAAATCTACTTTAGATTTTCGTATCAACAAGATGGCGGCGCGATCATTACGTAATGGGGATAATCGTGGAATTTTGTTCAATATTCCGGGGAATGGTGCAGAAAGTGAAGATTAGAGTGTGGCAAGATTCGTAGATTTGGACGGCGGTTTTCCTGATTCCTTCGGGCATGTAGAAGAATTGGAAGAAAATGACTCTGATGATGGGAAGGAGGAGGTGATCAATCTACACTAATCAGTCGAGTTCCGGTGGGTGTGGAAGATGTGTACTGTGAAGGGAGTCCAGGAAAGTTGGAGAGGGATGAGTAGAGGCAGTACTGGGAGGCAACGGAGTAAAACTGGAGGGAGTGCTACATTAGATTCTGATTCTCACAGCAGTTTTGATAATCACATACACAGACAGTATCCATTCTACGAAGGTGAGCATGGTCCTACTGTGTTTTCCCCCTGCTGACTGTGACATGATAGACACTTGGGATATTCTTTTCCCTGGACTTTGTCATGTTATTGCAGAGCACTGAACAAACCAGTATGCTAGACAGATAGGTGTGCATTGGTGCAGCAGGAAGTGTGTGTGTGTGTGTGGGGGGGGGGGGGGGGCCTGAAAAGCAGGGCACACTGTGCATTTTGCTGTGGCATTGGTCTGTACATAGGTATTGCAAGTATGATCTCGGGCAGTGTACAGATAGATCTCATGTCAGACTCACCAGCAGCTATTTCAGTAAGCCTGCAGTACAAGTCAGCTGTATACCAAAGTGTTTTGTGTGTGTTTGAACAGTCTATGAAGTACATGTATCATGCAAGATCAGTACAAATGAGGACTGAAGAGAAACCATGCACACCATCACAAAATTTTTCATTTTTTTTTTTTTTTTTTTTTACAGATCTGTGGGGTATGTGTGTGTGTGTGTGTGTGTGTGTGTGTGTGTGTGTGTGTGTGTGTGAATTAAACAGTACAAGTAATACTAAAATATAAATAAATACGGTTGGTGTGCCCATGTATGCATTTTTGTTTGCAGTACAACAGACCTGTATATGAATTAAAATATACAATGTGTACTATCTGCCAAACATTAAAAAAAAAGAAGTCTTAAATGAAATCGGACAACCTTTGCCCGTCAGGAATCTGATGTCTGACCATTCGCTGTGTCTGGTCTGACCAACTCAAAGGACAACCAAAAGCCTAATTTACAAAGATCTTCATCCACTCACCAAGCATGTTTCGACTGTCTTATCAGCAGTCCCAAGCACAGATATGAATGCTTTTTAGAAACATACAACAACAGAGGGGAAACCAAAGATCATCAATACAATTTTATTGATCGTCTTCAGCAAACTGGATCATTTCGCTCCAAAGGAAAAAAACATTTGAAAACAAGTGCCCACATACAAACGTGATGCGCATGGTGCCATTGACGTCAAGAGTCTGACAATGCGAAGTGGCAACATTTTCAGTTTGAACCATGTTGCTGTTTTCCCCGCTCACGCTGCCAAACATGTAATGCTCTTGGTACATTACAGGGACAAAAAAGATGAGAGTCTTGATTTGTGTAGGATGGACTTAAATCATCTGTTCAGATTCAACGTTTTCCATTATTAATTACTGTTTTGCGTTTGATTATGCATGCTAGTTTACACCGACCTTGTCCCTGGAAAGCAAAACTGCACGTACAATTTAACACACTGGATTATGTGACGGTGATTTTGTAAAGTTTAAAAAGTACAGCAGCTGTGTAATAGTGCCTGCCATATTTTACGCTCCGCCCCTTTTTTTCCTTTTATTCGTTCTCCTCACTACCATCCTTCCACGTGAATATGCTTGTCGGCTCACAATCTAGATCTAGAGAGACATAAGTGACATAAACTGACACTCACACATCAGTGATCACATCAAATCAGTGGTAATCAGAAATTCAGTCATCAAAGAAAAATCTCGTGTGTTTGTGCAGATCTTTCTGCTATGCGGTTGGGAGGAATCAGCATGCCGGCCTGTCAGATTCGAGGGATCTTGAACTGACTTACGTTTTAGTTGAAAGATCTTTTAAGAAAAGCTTGTAGAAAGCAGTACAGGACCTGTGAGATTTTTCAGCCAACTGTTTTTTGAGACTGACAAATAGATATTACACCATTTCCTGTTATTCTGTCAGGTTTTGTCTGATCTGCCCACCTTTAGAAATCCCCGACTTTTCCCGCGGTTTTCTATTCAGGCACGCATGCGCCGACACCTTGCAAATGGCTGCCAAGCAGACGAACCTCAGCTCGCAGTGTTAGAGTTGGGCATTTTCCACTCAGACAATCATGCACGGTAGCTTGTAAGGCCAAAGTGTATATTTTCATGGAGCGTTATTCAGCATCACTTGTATCCTATCATTATTTAAATATTAGTCCAGCCACCACAGAGATATTAATGTGTTAAATTTTTTCCTACGCGAAGAGCCATGACCCTCGATTACAGGAGAGGGGAAACCATGACTACACTACGCCGAGCAGTGCTCTAGCAGCATGTTCTGGCTAAAGGATTTACGTCATGGCATGACTAAAGAATAATTTGCGTCACGACAAGACGCAGTTCGGCTTCGTACGAGAATGGATACGAAGGAGCTCTGCCACTCGCTGCATGGGAAATGCATGATCTTCTGCTGAGTTTTATCCACGATCGGTCGTGTCTGCGACAATCGTAAGCTAGTTCTTGCTCAAACGGAGGCTTGGAAACGGACCTACCTACTTCTCCAAGCCTACGAACAATGCGAAGTAAAGCGTCTCAGAGATGCCGCGTGAAAAATTTAATTGAGATGTTAGCTTTCAAATAAAAACAAATACAGGTGCCCCCCGATTACGGAAAATAAACCACACTCGTTTGTCGTTTTCGACCAAAATCGTAAAAACTCGCAATTCTTTGGTCGAAATCAACAAACTCGTGTGGTGTATTTTCCGTACTCGAAGGCTCCATAATTATGATTATGAAAACTCTATTGATATAGTCTAGAAATGGCGCTCGGCGCTTTTACGAACGTTAAAACACAAAAACAGCCAAATAGTTTACAAACTGACCAGATTCTTCTCCTTTGGCCCAAGTCCCAGATCCACAAGAATAAAAGTGTAGTTTTTCACCCTGGGAAACACATTTCTGACGAGGTTTAACACTAGTCCTTGCATCTCGGTGTAGTGGCTGGTTGATGCTGCGCTCACAAATATATACTTGTAACTTGGAATGTTCTTGATGAATGACGTCACTGCAGAGGAATGGGAGTGATACTGTCCGGTGCGGGTTGCCAGGATCTGACGTAAGCGAACTTCCGGTTTTGGAGAAAATGACGCGGGGCAGGTATGGTTGATACACACATAACCTAAAAGTGGATGGATTTTTTAAAATTAATATCAGATACTGGGTAGTCAATAGCTTATGGCATGAAACCAGTCACAGCACTACACTCATCAGAGAAAAGTCGAGAAACATATCCAAAAACACACATTACGCAAATGATAATGACCAGCTTCTATTGGTGCATTTTCAGAAATGCAAAACATATCAAAAGCCAAATTTTTATTTGTCCACAAGTAGCTCGCCATTTTGTTTTTAAAAAGTGTATGGTGCGGGGACTGCTTACTTTAATTTCAGTCACTCCCCCACCACCACCTCAGAGAGAGAGAGAGAGAGACAGACAGACAGACAGACAGGCAGGCAGGCAGGCAGAGAAGAAGAAGACTTACTCATATTAACGTTTGCGCAGTTTCGGAGTTTTAATTTTCCCGTCTGAGTGGTATCTGCCGCAAAAGAAAACAGTACAAAGAGGTGAATATAATGAAACATCTCTTATGTCACCACAAAAAACCCCTCGAGTAAATCAAGGAAAGATTCCTGACGTAGTTGTAAAATCCCGCTTGTCTTACACGCGTATTTACTACCAGAGTCGGTTCCTGAAACTGTTTAGTGTAAACGTGCATGGTCCGCTTCTAAGCGTGCCAGGTTCCCTTACTCATTAAATTAACTTTAGTGTAGATGTATCAATTTATAGTCTTACTTGGAAGCCTGTGCGCGTAAAGATTCACTAGTTTATCCGTGTCTGGCTGTGTTGACTGTGATGTTTGACGGGCAGCATTTCCCGCTGGAGCGATCTTCAGATCTGCAAAATTCTCCTTCATTAACATACGAAAATACATCGTGTTTCTAGGACTCACCCTTAACCAACATATTGAGTGTCGTTTTTCTAAAAGGCGCAAGACGTGGCTTAAATCTCTTGTCACTGGTGAATATTTGAATGACTTGCACGGGTGAAATCGAAAAAGCCTACACTTTTTCAAAAGAAATCTGTAAGATATATAAATGGTATCCTATTAACAATATTCACAAAAGAACCCCCCCCCCTCCCTCGCCCTCCTACACACACACCCCTCCCTCGCCCTCCTACACACACACACACACACACACACACACACACACACACACACACACACCTCCAACCCCAATCGCGATACATATACACCATTTCAGTTTAACCAAATTATTCCCCCCCACCTCCTCCAAACCACCTCCCCCCCCCCAAAAAAAAAAAAACAACAACAACAGTAACAACAAACAATGCGCTGTACAACAGAGCAAGTGTAGGTATCTTTTTTGAACCCGCGCATTTTGTTGGCTTAATGTGTGTCATCTCTGTAATTATGCTGTATAGAACTGCAAGGCCCTTTTGTACATGTACCTAGTTCTTCCACCCAAAACAAACAATACATAATTATAGGCTGAGAAAAAAAAATTACAAACCAGCTGTTCTATTCAGTATTCTCCACGTCTCTTTTACGATGACGTCCACGTGGCGCCACAGTCGCTCATCTTCAGTCCTGTTGTTCTCAGGGATATTGCCAGCGTATCTGTAGTGATGTAGCAGACCCTTTTCAGGGTCAACGTTACACGAGCGGAACCCTTTCCTCAGCTTCTCAACGATGTGCACACTGCCGACTGAGACCTTCCGCGGATCCACGATGGGTTTTGAACGATCTCCGGCGCGATGAATGTATTTATGTCTCGTCGTGTGCAGCAGCATTGGCATGCGATGCCCTTGGAGGAAACTGGCGGAGATTTCGTCGGTGGGAGGGAATTTCGGGGGGAAGTTCATGTTGAAGAAAGAGTTCCTGAATAGGAAGGCACCGCAGGATGGGTTCTGAAAGCAACACAGAACGTATGGTAATGTATATAATATAGGGTGGGTGGGCGTTTAACGTCCTTTTTCACTACGTAAGGGTGATAACAAAGACGGGGCAACGAGAAAAAAACGCTAACACAAATATTTGGCCCCAGCCGGGTTTGAACTCACGATCCGAACATTGCGTGTCCTGTACAGAATACAGAATATTTTATTGATCCCGAAAAGGGAAAATTGCTTTTCTGTCCCGCATACTAGTAAACACACAATAAACATTTTAATAAATAAGACTACAAATATACGCATTAGAAAACTTAGGTAAAACAAACAGTCTTGACCAATAAAATTCCTTAAGATCAAGAGTAACACACACTATCACAAACATACAATTTACTATCACATTAAACACTCACTGATATACTCATTCCGGCATTCACTCTGCATATTCACTCGCTCTGCTCTTTCTCTCGCACCCCCCCCCCCCCCCACACACACACCCCTCTCTCTCGTGCGCGTTCTACTTGAGTTGGCAGCTCTAACAGCCATGGTCACGAACAATCTTGCATATCTGGTAGCCTTGCTCTTGGTACTCTACACCTACCACTACGTACTATAGTCAAGCTGTCAAAGTCCTGTCGGAGGGGATGTCTCGTCACTGAGTTTGTTAGGATAGGTATTGGGTGGCGCTGCACAGCGGCGATGCACTTTTTATTGGAGGAAGCAGCCCGAATTTCCCGAAAGGGATAATAAAGTAGTTTTTAAAAAAAAGCGAGCGATCGACTGACACATATACACACACGGACAGACAGACAGACAGAGACAGACAAACAGACAGACAGGCAGACAGGCAGAAACACAGACAGACAGGCAGACAGAAACACAGACAGACAACCAGACATGCAGTGTTGGCTAACTCAACACACCTTCGCGAAGTGCTCGTCCAGAAAAGGAAGCAGCTGGTCATGTGACTTCGGCACAATGAGCTCATCAACATCACCAAACTGCAGGTAGCGAGATGAATGTAGATGGCGGTAGAGGCAATCCTGGATGGCACTGAACTGAGCCTTGTAATGCACTTCTTTAGCAGATAAGTGTAGGTTCCATGGATACACCTCAGCAAGATTGTCTTCGGAGAGCACCTGCACATAAGTGAAGAAAATATACCCGCACGCACATGCAGGTGTAAGGACACGAATTGACCGTGGGGTCATGTTTGGTGTTCATTTGAGGTACCCTGTTTGGCGAGTGTGTTAGTCTGTAGTGATTTTTGTTGTCATGGAAAAGTGTGATTTTCGTGATTTTCAGATTATGTAGGTCAAGGTGCATGTCACGCTATCGCAAAAAGAGGCAAGCTGCCAGTGAAGCTGGGACTTTTTGCACAGAGGTCGAGCACAAGTGACAAGCGGATTTGTGTGATCTGGCTATCTGGCCTAAAGAGAAAGTAGACGTGCATTACTCCAGTGAGGCCTGAGCGGAAAGGAGACATTCACATTTTTTTTAAAACTCCTGTCAGGTGCGTGCCTTTGAATGGTCTGTTCATGGTAGTAATTGTTTGTAGATTGAAGCATTTTGAGGGGTGACTATGCTGCCTGATGCTAAAAGGGAATATAATTATAGGCATTTTGAGGTCTTGTGTCCTTCGGCCTCCAGTGTGATGTGGACAATAATAATAATAATGTATTAATATATATCTTGCTTCTCTCTTATAATGCAGCCTAAATGTCATTTCGTATCTGATATGTGTTTGCGATTATCTGCCGTTCTGTTATCCGTTGTTGAAAAAGACATTTACATCACATACATCAGCAAGTGTGATAATCATTTTTCACACTTTTTTTTATGTGCACTGCAGATATATGTTCCCCCTCCCCTCCTTAAATCAACAACAACAACAACAACATTAAAACAACAACAACAACAACAACCAACAAAAAACTAAGTAAAATAAATGAAATAAAATGAATAGAAAAAAACAAAACAAAAAGGCAAACCTCCCAGCCTAGAGAGAGAGAGAGAGAGAGAGAGAGAGAGAGCAGGAACATCTGTGCCACTAGTCATGCCTATTTGGTCCAGTGAACACGTAGCCCACAGACCCGTAGCCACGCCCTCTGATTCTCCATTGCAACCCATCTAATTTCTTTCGGCCCCGTATATGGCACAACATGGGAAGGCCATGGCATCATTTGATGGGAAACGAGGTGATTTCAAGATGAAAAACACTGATGTAATCTCCTTTTTCCACAAAATGACGTTTTGCTCTGTTTTGCCATTACACGGCAGTTTCGTCAAGCAAATCGAGCGTTCCCTACCATCGATACAGATAGAGAGATAGGACGTTCTGGTAGGGAACCCTCGAATACTCCGACAGACAAACCCACACGTGTGATTTGTGAGTCGGAAGATCGGTGCACTGTGACTGACTGCACTGACCTCTCAGTCAGCAACTGGCAACATGTCAGTTCTTACCTGAAGCATTTTCTTTAGTCCAGGGCCAATGGATTCCACATAGAAAACAAAATGGTCGACACCAAGCGCTCTGCTGGCCGCAACCATCTCGGCAGCTCTCTGAAATTCATTGTAGCGGTTTTGGAAGGCCGGGAAACATCGTGTGATATTCCACTTGTAACTGTCACGTTTCTTTAATTTGTCGCTGGTTTTTCCTGACGTGTTCTTCCTCCGGAGAGCAGCCGAGTCCAGTTCTCGGCTGTAGTGAACTTTGAGAAAGGTTCTATTCACTGAATGTTCTTCTTTGTTCACAGATACCGCATAGGGACGGAGGATTTTGTGTGTAAGAGGGCAGACCACAAAAGCACCGACATAGCTGAAACCGGAGAGAAAACGGAATTAACTCTCTCGTTGATATGGTTCTCATTTCGGGCCCTCACATTCCCAACACTTGGCTGTGGAGGTCCGTTATAGGGGAGTGCCAACTTTCTTTTTTTTATTTTTATTTTTTTAAATTCTCAGCCATGACATCATAACGTGCGGAACTAAATACAGAGCCAGCAAAACGGGTTTGTACCGGCCAAAGGGAAGCGACCTTTGTTGGTATGCTACCGTGGCATCCGTTGCTATATAGGCGCAAAGCTCACTGGTTGGCTCTGGTGAGTGTCTTTCAGAACCACAGTGAGTATTATTTTTAAGTTGCTGTGTTTTTTATTGTTCGTTTGAGACCCAGTTTCCTTCTACAGCATTTTAAAAGCAAAATCATGTAATTTTGAGGAAGTTAGTTAGTTAGTTAGTTAGTTAGTTAGTTAGTTAGTTAGGTCTTTACGCCGCGCAAGCTACGAAGATTATTTCGCGGCTAATTTTGAGTGAAACCCCAAAAGCAGGAACATTTGGTGTGATCCAAAATGCGATATTATTTCACAAAAAAAGGAGGTCAATTTTTGGAGGTCACTTCAAAGAGGACCAAGGACACCGAACAATAAACAGTTATACACAGCATAAGAACTTCTTTTATTCAGTAATATCACCAAGTTTCAAGTCTGTATTTGATTTCTTGATAATGTTTTTTCCCAACGTGGCCAAACAGCCGGCACACAGGTTACATTTTAAAATTACTTTATTGTCCTCTTTCGGGAATAAAATTACTTTATTGTCCTCTTTCCGGGGGAAGCGCGTCGCCGCGGTGCAGCGCCACCCAACCTACCTATCTTTTTTTTAATTTCTGGGGGAAGAAAGCCGGGTAACCCATAGAGAAACCCCCGAGGAGCAGCCCGGCAGCCAGGAAAAACTGGTATCACATATCACAAGCTCGACCTGCGATCGGCCCCATGCTTCGTCCTGACTATGGTGACAACAGTTGTGTACCACATCTGCTAAGTCCGACGCGATTCCTATTAGACCACCGCTCACCCCTCTCACAGGCTCTCAGCATAGAGAGAGTGTTAACATTGTTTCCAATAAATACCCACAAAATCACAGTTTTAAAAAAATCCCGAAAAGCTTTAGCGACGAGATTAACAAATGCACTAAACACGATGTACTGAATTGTCAGAACTATAATTATGCAGTAGTCAAAATTATCATTTTCATCAAGAATTGTTTGTGAATGTTCAATTCGAATCTCGGCAAATATTTGTACTGGCCTTGATATCACCCAAAGCTGGTTAAAAAAGGACGTTAAACTCACAAACACCCTGTAAATGTTAAGTAAAAGAAAAATGGGCGATTTTAAGAAGCTATAATCAAAACCTTATATAAAGATACCGAAAACACACAAATCGGGCCAATAAGTAGGATCACAAAAGTACACAACAATGGAACAAGGATTTTCTAGACTTGTTAAAACAAAACAGGGCAGAAAATGATGGGGGCAGAGTAATAGGACACGATAAAACCAGACTTACTGCAATAGCAGAACAAAACACAACAGAAAAGAGAATCTTACGTACCATGAGCAGTTTCTCCATCTAAAGTGGTACAATTTCCCCAAGACGTGGCTGTCGACAACCTCACCATTGCTGCGATGGAAGGCACACCAAACTTCCCTATACTGAAGAGGTTTTCGGGCAAGTCCCACAACTCTGATGACCGGAACACTCTCCATGTCGTCATAATGAGCGGCATAGACGAAGGCGTCACTGTTGTCGTCCAGTCTCTGCCAGTGAGGCGTGACGTCATCGAAGGGGTCGTCATCCCAGTAAAGAATTCTGTCCCTTGTTTTAGAACCTGAATCGACTGCTTTGTTAGCCTGATTATCTTTGGGTAAGGCATACTTTTCCTTTGAATCACCTTGGTGACTTTGTCCAACACTTTCTACGGACGTTTTTGTGACGTTACTGTTTGATTTGATTAGGACCTGTTCTTTAAGGACAGCCTGCTTTGGGCGTTCCATCATCTCAACGTTCCCATGGTTTCTATCTGGGGTTGAATGGACATATTTGTCTTGGATCTCGTTCTTAGGGTCAGCAGCCAACGGAATCGAATTTCCCTTGCCTTGACTCTGGAACAGTCTAGCAGTGCTGGGTTTCGGTGGAGCTGAAATTGTTCCCTTTTCTGTGGATGTCCTAAAATACAGGACAGTTGTCGATGACACTGAAAACAGCAGAACTCCAAAGAAGAGTGTCCTAGGGTGCCTCGCCTTGCCTGTCCAATGTCGTATGGTAGAGCACATGGTATTTCCCTTTCCAGGCATCTCTAGGTTACCTGACATGGTAAGTGTGAAATTGTGAAAGTCAGACTTGTCGGGAAAATGTGATGTGTGTATGATATTTAAGCTAAGCTGTAAAACGAGTTATAAAATCGGCTGTTGCAATTCAGTCTGGCCACAATGTCTGCCATAAACTGCGAAGGCATAAATTATGACGCCTCTGACATAACATACCCGGTGCGTAAGAGGGAGATATTTACATATGCACGCGTAACAGTGGTACGATATTGATACCAAAGTTATACGCGCAATAGCTGCACTTAATCTCCCTGACACGTCACGACACGGTAAGGTCGCAAGTTTACACAGTGACACAGGAACAGGAAAATCCTTAAGATGTGAGTAGTTACAGCCACTGGTTTCTTCTGGTGAAAAGCACACACACACACACACACACACACACACACACACACACACACACACACACACACAGAGTTGTGGGAAGGTTGCCGGGGATCATTCCCCTTCGAAGCTAAGAAGCAGAAAGAACGTCAACAAAACACAACGGCTAGAAATCTGACCTTTCACATTCACACTCATCGTCGGCCGTAGACGTGTAGAAGGTTTCTTTTGTTTTGGGTGCAGAAAGTGCTGTGTTTAGACAGACCGTGAACACCAGAACCATTCACAAGAAGATCTCACACAGCAACAGTGGAAAACGCAGTCATAATTTTGCCTTTAAGCAGCGCACCATTCACTAACCCCCGTTGGAATAATAAGCCGCTCACATCGCCTCAGCAAGGTAACGGCTCTCCTATTCAGTTGGGTGTGTAGCCTTTGACTGCTTTGGGTTCTTGAACGATTCAGATCCGACGTCGGCACACCCCAGAGTCTCTTTACATTGGCACGACGTTTTTCAAGTGCAGAAAGAAGAGTTTCTACAGAGTGGTAGAGCAGATCTTGTATTTGTTTTAAGTTGGTCGACGGATTTTAATAACAACAAGAACAAATCATTTCTGTTGCTCGTTATTTACCTCTACGAAATCTGTTTAAATTTAGATTGCTTTTTAAATTCATCTGTCGGTAGTTTGTGTTCCTTTGTGTCACCTAGCTTTGTCTGTGTGCGTGCGTGCGTGCGTGCGTGCGTGCGTGTGTGTGTGTGTGTGTGTGTGTGTGTGTGTGTGTGTGTGTGTGTGTGCAGAGCACTGTTCGTGATTTTGACATTGCATTCAGAAACCTGATCAGACCCACATCAAGTACTTTCTCTCGCCACCGTTCGTTGCGTTGGTGAAATACGAAGGACAGATTTATAAGCTTGCTTGCCAAGGTGTGCACCGCAGGTTGCACTGAACTGCTCTTGCTGCACACACACACACACACACACACACACACACACACACACGCACGCACACACACACACACACACACAACCACACACCACACACACTTCAAGAAGCCCCCCCCCCCACAAAAAAAAAAAAAAAAAAGCAACAAAGTCTCGCATCATGCTCATTTTACTTTACAAAACTGCAAAATAATTATGAATATTTATGCAGGAAAGAGAGTAGTACTTAGCATGAAGATGGACAATTTTGCTAGTAAATAAACAATGATCGGAGAGACGGGAAAAAATCACAAAAGCAAGGAAAGGGTTTGAGTGTTTGAAGGTTTAACGTCCTTTTACGCCACATATGAGTGACATCAAAGACAGGACATGAAGGAAAAAGCCAGCACAAATATTTGGCCCATGCCGGGACTCGAACTCACGACCCGAGCAATGGAAGTGTAGCAAGAACGACAACAACAAAGCAAAAACCACAAAACACTATCCACAGCTGCGATTGTAGGAGAACAATCGCCTCAAGAAACAACAGAATATTTGATTGGTTGGTTGGCTGGCTGGTCGTTTACGACGCCATAATGTCTTAGTGATGGCAATATCTGAAATTATCAGCATTTAAGAGAGAGAGAGACAGACAGACAGACAGACGCATGGGGGGACAGCATGCCGCACAAGGGGACAGCCAGACAGACAGAGGATGACAAATACAGACAGACAGTCAAACAGGTATTCAAGCAAGTTTCATTCTACGAACTCTGTGAGTCAGAAGAAACAGGTCCTTTGTCGTTCCACGAATCGCCGCAGCCCGCTGGCTGAACATGCTTCTTGACGTCACGAGAACGTCACACTTCGTCAAAATCAATTGTTCGAGCAGCGCCACATCAAAGGCCTCGCAAGCTCTCGGCCATGACGCCTGCTTGTCCACGTGCATGATAGACCCTCCTGTCATATAGACACTGTCCCCAAATTTGTCTCTGGCCATGTCACGAACAACGTACGAATCTGTCGCAAGGAATAGCTTGCTGCCTTTCTGTATGTATGGGTCGAGGAAGACCCACAATAACGGCAACGCGGACATTGGTGTTCTTATTGCAGAGTCCATATTTATCGTGTTGCTTCTACCAAGACGAACGTGAGCACAGACAAGTGAGTTGAACCTGTTGTTAAAGTTCATTGTAGACAGAAACTCCTCCATATGCTTTTGCAGCATCTTCGTTGGCTTCATCAGCATTCCCCAAGCTATTCTGAAGGTGTTCAGAACAGACTTTCTTGCCCAGTCTGGTACCTTCTTGCCGTAAAAACCCTTGCGTAATGACCTCAAACCTGCAATGTATTCCACGTTGGATCGGAGATATACCACGTCTTGTGGAAACTCTTTGTTAAAATCAAAATCTTTCGCTGCAAATCTTCGACCCATGCTTCTCCTAGAATCCATATCGTCAATAGTGGTGTACGATTTTCCGTCAAGTTCGTGCGCGGGGATGACCCAGTTGACCTCATTAGGTATGTAGAACTTTGTGATGTTACACGGGGACGTCATTATAATTCCAAATCGTCGGTCTGTGATGTTTGCCAGAATGAAAGCAGATACCAAGCCACGCTGTCTGTCTCCCCAACCACCACAAGACCTTGCCGAGTCACAGAGATAAATTAGATACTTCTGATTGGTTACCGTGTTTGCATCAAGCCTCTCTGTATTACTGAGGTTTTCATTTTGGTTTCTGCTTTGAAACATCCCTATGTTAATGAGTTTTGTACTTTGTTTACTTCGTTGAGACCGACCCAGCTTTGGATATGCCAGGAGCAAGTAGTTGATGACGCAGAATGTTGACATCAAGACAAGGCATCTAATCTGTTTCCGCATCTGAAATAAATAATATTTGGGGTGAGCGGTAGTCTAATAGGTAGCGCGTTGGATTTAGCCGCTGCGCTACTGAACGACCGTCACCAATGTCATGGCGATGAAGCGTGGGTTCGAGCCCAGGTCGAGTTTGTGATATGTGATACCGGTTTTTCTTGGCTACCGGGCTGCTCATCGGGGGTTTCTCTCCGGGTTATCCGGCTTTCCTCCACCAGCAAAATTGTAAAAAATATAGGATAGGTATTGGATGGCGCTGCACCACGGCGACGCTCTTCCCCTGGGGGAAGCAGCCCGAAATTCCCGAAAGGGATAAAAAAGTAGTTAAAAATAAGAAGAAGAAGAGGAAGAAGAAGAAGAGGAAGTAGTAGTAGTAGTAGTAGTAGTGGTAGTAGTAGTAGTAGTAGTAGTGTTGTGAGTTTGTATGAAAAAGTAGAAATGTTCTATTATAACATTTGATAACAATAAACGAAGTAGTAGAAGTCGTAGTAGTAGTAGTAGTAGGAGTAGTAGTAGTTGCAGCACTAATAGTAGTAGTCTAAGTGATATAAAATATCAAAATGTTGTATCATAAAATTTGATAACAATTAATAAACATCGTCGTCGTCGTCATTATGATCCTCATCATTTCGAAAAGGGGAGACAGGCAGAACATTGGCCATAACGCTAATCTTACCTTTCATAGCAATCTGTGGCCAAGATGTGTCGAAATGTTCCTAATGTTGCAGCTGAAGCTGCTATATTTAGACGGATCGTGTGCCAACTTCACGCGGCCTAAGCTTGCACACAGCCAGTGTTTGGCAAGCGGAATTGTGATCTCGCTTTTAACTCATATTATCCCACTACATTCACTCAGGGTGCACTGACATATTTTTTATGTACAGTTACAGAAACATCACATTTTCTCATAAACGTACAGGGGAGCCGGGGGTAGCCGAATGGTAGAGCGTTGGACTTCTAATGCTTCGGGTCGTGAGTTCGTATCCCGGCTGGAGCCAAATATCTGTGCTGGCTTTTTCATCGTTGACCCGTCTTTGATATCACCCGTATGTGGTGGAAAAAGACGTTAAACCCCCAAAACACCCACACCCGCCCACTCATAAACGTACTATGCTAAAAGTGTTGCAATTAGATCGTGAATGAGCTCGGCTTAAAGTCTAAGCCACAGGAGTAACCGGTGGTATATAAGTTAAAATGAATTTGTGTAATCAGGAATTTCTTGAAATCTCTGAAATTTTCAGTAACTTTGTGTAATTTCTGTTTCACTAAGGGGATTTACGGAAATCCGTAAAGGTTCCAGGGATTTCCGGATTTCCCTTAACTTTATTGACGGTTCATATCTCCACTCTGTCTTACTGGCTGATTTTAGTGAATTTGTGTAATATCAGATAACAGGGCAGAATTGCGTAGATATTGTTCAACAATATGTTAGAGTCCAGGGTCGGAACTGGGATAGTTTCCCTTCCCCCTCTGACTTTAATTCTAGTTTGCTGCCTTTAGGGTGTTCATCATATTGTTTTCCAAGAAGTGAGAGTTCAGGGCTAGATCTAGGATGGGTAACCTACCATCTTACTCTCCTTTCGAGCCTCCGACCACTAGATGTCCTTGCTGTGGCTGATCTCAGTGTCGTCTTCAGTTAGCCTTGAAGACTTTGAATCCCAGCTGGGGCCAAAAATCTCTGCTGACCTTTTTCTCGTTGACAAGTCTGTGGGGCGGTCGGTGGTCTAGTGGTTAAGAGAGACCAGTTCGAGAGGTGAAGGGTTCAAGTCCCACTCGAGGCAAAGAATCTTTTCTTCTCGTATATGGCACCGTTCATTCGGGCCGATCGTCGGGGGTTCTCTCCGGGTACTCCGACTTCCTCCCCCTCTGCTTTGGAAATGTTCAGCCCACCAAATTTGAAAAATAAATGCAATTCTAAATTCCGAAATTTAAATTAGCTGAGCTGATCCTTTGCACCACGTGACTGTAATGTGTGTGAGAGAATGCGTGTGATTCATGTGAGCGTGCGTGTTGGGTTCAGTTCGCTGCGCTTTGGGCCGATTAATGAAATTGGGTAACGCGCCTATACAATACCCATTATTATTATTATTATTATTATTATTATTATTATTTAATCAAACGTGGTGCAAAAGGACGTTGGACTCCCAAACACTCTCGCCGACCCGTTTGAATTTTTTTCCTTTTTTTCCCGTCGGAATTTACGTATCAAGAATAAAATCGTCCCCAAACCACTTTCTGAGTGTACATTCTACAAATGCCATAATTAACCATTTTTTATCAGAAAAAAAAAATCTTTGGTGTATTAATTAGCTGGGCCTCATCGACTTTCGAAACTATCATTAACGTTTCACATCACGGGAAGAAGGTGGTTAAGAAGTGTACCATTGGAGAAATAACGAAACAGAACGTCTCGCATCATCTTAGCACCGCATGTCTATTCAATCAAGTGTGAAGCCTTTCAATGCGAGGTGTGGTCGCTGACGATTCAAAACCGAGGCCGAGCACACCCAATAGCTCGTTCACAACCTGTTAAGTTTGCACTCACAAGCTTGTGTGTGTGTGTGTGTGTGTGTGTGTGTGTGTGTGTGTGGTGTGTGTGTGTGTGTGTGTGTGTGTGTGTGTGTTCATTTGGCAACAAGATTCTTTTGTGAGGAAATAAACAGTGCATCTTACAACACACACACACACACACACACACACACACACACACACACGAACGCAACACACACACACACACACACACACACACACACACACACACACACATACACACACACACTACTGTATTTAAGAGACAAGATACTTCTATCAAGATCGTTTACCTCGGCGTTTACATCAATATATTCATAACATTATGGTAAGCGTCTGTTCATGGGATACAGAACTGACGAGTAGATGCCAAGACATACAGAATAACAAAAAACAAACAAAAAAAAACCAAAAAAACAAAAAAACATTTAGAGAGGCAATCAGGAAAGTTTCATGTTATGAACGTTGTGCCGATTCAAAATGAATAAAATCCTTTGTTGTTCGCGAATCGCTGCAGCCCGCTGGCTGAACATGCTCTTTGACGTCACGAGAACGTCACACTTCGTCAAAATCAACTGCTCGAGAAGCGCCACCTTAAATGCCTCACAAGCTCTCGGCCATGACGCCTGCTTGTCCACGTGCATG
>JACVVK020000345.1:260000-267500 GCA_018292915.2 Batillaria attramentaria | reverse complement strand
CTGACCGTCAAGATACCTTTTTGGAAAAAAGTCATGGGAGTTATTCTCAGTACAGTAAAAATCAGCTGATGCCTACTCCAATACTCTATATATCCCGAATAATGCCTCAAAATGATTTGAGGGATACTTCGCAGACTCAGGATAACCCCGGACACTTGCTGCACAAGCGACAGTGGAACAGAACAGACTGAGAGAGAGAGAGAGAGCAGAGAGAGAGGAGAGAGAAGAGAGAGAGAGGAGAGAGAGAGAGAGAGAGAGAGAATGAATCATTAAATCAATAAATCAATGGAACTTTTTTTTCCAACGGTAGATGAAGTTGACATCAGATAGTCAGTTTCCATAGCTGCCGTTGCTAAAGACTACTATTATCTAACTAAGAGAGAGAGAGAGAGAGAGAGAGAGAGAGAGAGAGAATGAATCATTAAATCAATAAATCAATGGAACTTTATTTTCCAACGGTAGATGAAGTTGACATCAGATAGTCAGTTTTCATAGCTGCCGTTGCTAAAGACTACTATTATCTAACTAAGAGAGAGAGAGAGAGAGAGACAGAGACAGAGAGAGAGAGAGAGAGAGTCAAACAAGAATCATTTTTCGGACTTTTCGGGGATACAGTATGAACAGACTCTTCGTTGTCCCGCGGATTGCTGCTGCACGTTGGCTGAAGATGCTTCGTGACGTCACAAGGACGTCACACTTCGTCAAAACCAGTTGATCCAGAAGCGCGGTTTGCTGAGCCTCGCATGCCTTTGGCCATGACGCCTGTTTGTCCACGTGCAGAATTGTCCCTCCTGTATCGTGGACACTGTTCCCGAATTTGTCCCTAGCCATGTCACGAACAACGTAGGAATCTGTGGCGAGGAAGAACTTGCTGCCTTTCTTTATGTAAGGCTGGAGGAATTCCCATAGCACCGGCATGGCTGACATTGGCGTTCGAATCTCTGTGTCCATATCAATGGTGTTGCTTCTGCCGAGGCGAACGTGGGCACAGACAAGAGGACGAGTCCTTTTCCAGTAGGTCATCGTCGCCATGAAGTCTTTCAGCTCCTTCTGTAGGGTTGTAGAGGGCTTCATCAGTTTTAGCCAGCCTCGTCTGAACGTAATGGACACGGACTTGTTTGCCCAGTCTGGCAGTCTCTGACTGTAGTAGCTCTGCTTGAAAGTCTTCAGAGCATACACGTACTCGACGTTTGTTCGCAGATACATCACATCCTGGGGAAACTCTTTGTTAAAATCGTAGCCATCCTTGGTGATGCTGTGCATAATGCCTTTCCTGTCGTCCATATCGTCAACGGTGACGTTGGACCTCCCTTCCAGTTCGTGCACGGGAACGATCCAGTTGACTTCGTTCGGTACGTAAAACTTAGAGATGTCACACGGGGTTGTCATCACCACACCGAATTTTCGGCCAGTCACAATGGCCAGAACAAAAGTGGAAACCAAACCACGCTGCCTGTCCCCCCATCCCCCGCACGAACGAGATGCGTCGCAGAGATATATCAGGTACTTGTCTTTTGATATTCTGTGTGGCTTCTTCACTTGCGAAACCTTGTTCTTGTTGGTTTTGTGACCCTCCTGGTCTTGTCCAGGGGATGTCTTCTCCGCAGTGTTTATGATTTTCACGATGCCTGTCTTGAGTACAGTTGCGTTGGATCTTGTTTGGGAATGTGCTGCTGCCTTGTTCACTTGATGTGACTGAGGTTTGCTGCCGTTCAAACTTGTTCTTGAATGAATTACTGTCTTGTTCACGGAGCTTGTCTTCGGTACACTTCCCTGTACGTTTTTTGCCTTGTGGATGTGCCAGTGTCTTGTTTACTTGATGTGTCTGATGCTGGCTGCCGTTCAGAGCTTTTCTTGAGTGATCCACTGACTTGTCCACAGCCCTTGCCTTAGGTGCACCAACGTTCAAATGTGTTGGTGGGCGTGCTGTTCTTATGTCTATATCACTTGTCCAAGGAACATCCTCTTTCAGTCTGCCATTGCGCTTTTCCTCTCTGGGCATGGAGATTTGCTGAGCAACTCTCTGAAATCCCTTTAGGTCATTAGGTGAGATGTTTGTGTTGTCCGGGATATTTTTGCCATTCGATCGACTTTTCCCGCCCAGCGGTGCATGTTTCAGATTTGTCGGAGTCCAGATTTGCTGGACGTCCTCCAGGTTGATTTGTGACAATGACGTCAGCTTTGTCCATGCCAGGAGAAAGTGAACGAGCAAGCACGTTCCGAACAGAAGGAGAAGGCATTTGGTCCGTCTGCGCATCTGAAATCACAGAAAACGAGAATATGCACAATCGAAAAAGCATTCTATGTCAGACTCAAAACCCCAAACGTTCATCACCCCCCCCCCCCCCCCCGCCCGCACCCCTTCCCCCCAAAAAAACAAACAAACAAACAAACAAACAACTATTTCGAACAGACACTGCCATTGTACAGGTCGGGTGGGGGTTTGGGGGTTTAACGTCCTTTTCCACCACATACGGGTGATATCAAAGACGGGGCAACGATGAAAAAGCCAGAACAAATGTTTGGCCCCAGCCAGGATACAAACTCACGACCCGAGCATTAGAAGTCCAACGCTCTACCATTCGACCACCCCGGCTCCCCCTGCCATTGTACATTGCTTCAGCAAACACCCCAAAGACTACCACTAATGGAATCCTGCTTTGCCATCGTAAGCGCCCTACGCTGATCTGTGGGCTTGAGTAGCGCCGCACGGTCGAGTGGGGAGCCGGGCTGGCCGAATGGTAGAGCGTTGGACTTCTGATGCTCGGGTCGTGAGTTCGTATCCCAGCTGGGGCCAAATATTTGTGCTGGCTTTTTCATCGTTGCCTCCGTCTTTGATATCACCCGTATGTGGTGGAAAAGAACGTTAAACCTCCAAACACCCACCCATCCTCACGGTCGAGTATCCCATGTTTTTTACTCTTTTTTTTTCGGTTTTGGCCCTGTATGCGAACAGCAGGCACAGTTTACGATTCCTTGGCGGCTGTTAGTGCAATAAACACAAGTATAATCAGAGTGCAACACCCCCACTAATCCAAGTTTACATCCATTAATTAATTAATTTTTAGTGAGACCTCTGGTGCACAACTCCAAACTTACTTGGTAGGAATTGAGTTAAGTCGTACCGCTTTATTTTATCTGACACATTACCATCAACCGTGCGCTTTGAAACGCGCATACCAGTTGTACTAATAATACTGAATAATGATAGCAGACCATGTACACAATACTTACATCGTAAGCTCCACCGAAGAAGAAGTGGGTAATGTTACCCTTGCTTAGTGCTCTTTAGAATACTATGCCTTTAGAGCAGAACCAGTAAATGATACCAATCAGCCCATGAAAACTTTCTACTTCAAAATGGCTGAGGTATAGCTTTATCACCTTCTTGCCGCTGTCAAATATTGTACACACTACAAATAATCCCAAACACACACCCACCCCGTCTCTTGGTTCATAATAACAAGAGCTGAAACATGAGATCACTTCATCAGGTGTTGTTGTTCCTCACCAGTTCATCACGGGTTCTTGAGTGAGCATCCTGCAAGGCATCGTGAGCGAGTGTCGACTGCTGTGTAATACGCCCTGTGCTACACGTTTCTGCGTTGGATTTAGATGGCACGGGGGACATTGAGGGTTGTTATGCTCCGGGAACTGATCTTTACAAAATACTGTGAATACAACCACGCAGGGAATGAACAGTGCTTTTGAATCACAGGACGTGGGCCTGGTTCTTGCTTGGGACCATTGCATTCATTTTCTCTTTAAGCGCTCTGTCTTTCTTCTGCCTAGAACTTTTATTAAACGGCAGCCGATCTTCACTGAGATCAGGATAATATTTATTCATGCATGAACGTTACCGTCCCGGTCAGAACACACCTTCTCTCCACACACACACACACACACACACACACACTCACACACACACAAATCGCTGTACATGTAAGACATGTGTCGTATGACGGGTTACATTCTCCAAACCGACAAAAAGGAAGGAGAAGAAAAGAGAAAGAGTTCTATTTGTGAACAATGTAAGGTTGTCTGAAAACGCGGTGTTTGTGTGTTATTTCTTAAGCCTGTTACCTTCCTATCGCTGAGAGCTTCGGGTTAACTTACGTTTTTCCTTTTACAATAACAAAACAACAACATCACACACACACACACACACACACACACACACACACACACACACACACACACACACACACACACACGGATGGGGATGAAAGTAAGGGTCAAAATGCCTTTGTTTTTTGGAGTTACTTTACTAGTGAACAGTACCCTTTTGTACGAGGAAAAGCAACAACTTTGAACAGCTTTTGTCATCAAATGTTCTACAGTTACATGACATTTATTAACATTTACATTACAAATTCAAACAAACAACACAGCTATATATCAGTAATATCTGATTAAAAAACAAGGATATCTGATACGATGCAAATTATATTTTAAAGTATTCCATATCACACACACACACACACACACACACACACACACACACACACACACACACACACACACACACACAGACACACACACATTCCCATGTCTCAAAAGTGACTTGCGTTTTGATGCGTCTATCTGATAATGTAAATGTGTAGCTAACTGTTTCTTGATTCGGGGAGCCGGGGTGACCGATTGGTAGAGCGTTGGACTTCCAATGCTCGGTTCTGAGTTCGAATCCCGGCTGGGGCCAAATATTTGTGCTGGCTTTTTCATCGTTGCCCTGTCTTTGATATCACCCGTATGTGGTTGAAATGGACGTTATAATCCCAAACACACACCCACCCCGTCTCTTGGTTCATAATAACAAGAGCTGAAACATGAGATCACTTCATCAGGTGTTGTTGTTCCTCACCAGTTCATCACGGGTTCTTGAGTGAGCATCCTGCAAGGCATCGTGAGCGAGTCATAGTCACAGCGCCCGCTGGCGTATGTAGAAAGGGAAGTAATACGATCCAGCGCTATTGTCAGTCATTCAACTCTGTTCTACGTACAACCTAAACTAACATTGCCAGCTAGTTCACAGAAAGTTCACATTCTCTAGAAACTCATAGACTGGTTTAGTTTGCCAAACATGATCCCGATAATCCACAAGAGTGACGATCCCTGGTCGAACTTGTGGTACTACGCCGAACATGCCACCCCGATCTCTTCGCAACTTTTAGCAATCCCAATCTGCTTGTCCCAGCTACAGTGATAACACTAGCAAGAAACGCTTTGGTGCTAGATTCTTCAGAAATGCACCTTCTCCTTCTTCTCCCCCCCCCCTCTCCCATCGTTCTATGTGGAGCTCTGTTGGATCGAGCCTATTCGGAAAGCCCCTAACGTCTGGAATTTCAGAGGCGCCCTAAAACTCATCTCGTTCACTGAGACTGAATCACAATGCCAAATACAGCATTTTCCTCTCCCCTCCCCTTTTTCTGTCGTGCTTGTTGTGACAAAAGTTGTTGGGTTTTTTTGTTGTTGTTGTTGTTGGGGTTTTTTTGTTGTTTTTTTGTTGTTTTTTGTTGTTTTTTTGTTGTTGTTTGGTTTTGTTTGTTTGTTTGTTTGTTTTTTGGGGGGGTGTTCTAGTTCTTTTTTTTTTTTTTTTTTTGGTAACAACCGTCAGGTGTTTTATTCAGAGGATAGACGTTTGCTCGAATAACGTGATGAGCTGAATACATAATTTTTTCTTGATTTGGTACTGTGATGAAAGTTCGGGTCTCGATTAAGTCTTTAGCCGTTTGATTGTTCTCACAAGACCCACGGAAACTAACTTGGTCAAAAGTAGCTTGGGCTACTCTATATCTGGACAGTGGGTTTAGGCTACTCTATATATCTGGACAGTGGGTTTAGGCTACTCTATATCAGGACAGTGGGTTTAGGCTACTCTATATCTGGACAGTGGGTTTAGGCTACTCTATATCTGGACAGTGGGTTTAGGCTACTCTATATCTGGACAGTGGGTTTAGGCTACTCTATATCTGGACAGTGGGTTTAGGCTACTCTATATCTGGACAGTGGGTCGGATTACGCTTCATTCGGCTCTCCCACTTCCGGATACGTGGGCATTTTCACCGCTACAATCTCTTTCACGGCTTTATAGGTCGGAAACATCCCTTCCTTGCCAGTCCGTAAATTTAACGCTCTCGACACCATTCCACTCAGATCGTTTCCAATGATCTGCAGGAGGTCCCCAGACTCGAAGGACAGCTGGTGACGGTTCTCCGCCTTATGCTTCTCCACCGTCCACATCCTTTCATCTCGCTGCCCGTTGAAGTAGAAGCGCTTGTCTAGGGAGACAGCGTAGGAGGACGCGTCACCTTCATTGGCTTGCATCAGCTCGTAGGCTGCCCGGCAAACCTTGAATCATCATCATCATCATCATCATCATCATCATCATTATCATCATCCTACTACTACTGCTGCTGCTGTTGCTCTTTCTACTACTACTGCTATTACTGCTAGGCCTGACTTCCGCTGCTTCTACTACTACTACTACTACTACTACTACTTCTGCTAGTGCTTCTGCTCCTGTTCCGACTACTACTACTGCTACTACTACCGCTACTCCTACCACTACTGCTGCTGCTACCATCGCCTCTGCTACTACCACTCTTACTACTACTGCTACTACTACTACCACTATCTTCTGCTACTGCTTCTGCTTCTGCACCTACTACTACTACTAGTACTACCATCGCCTCTGCTACTACCACTATTACTACTACTACTACTACTGCTACTGCTGCTCCGTCTCCTTCTCCTACTCGTGCTACTGCTACTACTACTGAGGAGTCGGGGTGGTCGAATGGTAGAACGTTGGACTTCTAATGCTCGGGTCGTGAGTATTATCCCGGCTGGGGCCAAATATTTGTGCTGGCTTTTTCATCGTTGCCCCGTCTTCGATATCACCCAAACACCCACCCCACACCCACCCACCCGCTACTACTACTGGCCGTTTACATGGCAAAACCCCTGCTGATGTACGGGTAGCTTTCGGTTGTATTAATGCTCGGCTCGCGAGTTCAAATCCAGGTTTGCTGAATTTTTTGTTGTTGTTGTTGTTGTTGCTGCTGAATCTGGCTTTTCCTTCGTCAGCCTGCATGGTCTCTGGCGATCCCCCTAGACCTCAAACAACCAACCAGCCGCTGATGCAGACTCTTAAGTTCTGGATGCAGCTTTCATCATCGAAGGCCAATACCGGCCGGCCTATTATCTCCCTTGGGCTGCCTGCCTGATGCATAGAATGGTTCAAGTTTGACACGATGTTGACAGACCTGTCTTTACATGAGCCAAATTTCAAGTTTTTTTTTTTTTTTTTTTTAAAGAAACGATCAAAAACAGAATTCTTTTGGCGAAACGGAAAGCACGAAACCTCAAATCATACACGTAAGTAAACCATACAGTTTGCAACACTACAAGTACAGACGACAGGGTTCTGCTTCGTAAACCTAAGTAAACTATACAGTTTGCAACACTACAAGTACAGACGACAGGGTTCTGCATCGTAAA